>CATLJY010000131.1:0-111224 GCA_949987705.1 Thereva unica
TTGTTTAAAAACGATTTTTCAGGTTTAGGGAAAAATTTAGTCGTGGAAGATTTTTATTTTTTTTTTTATTTTTTTATGAAATCATATTTTTTTGTCTGCAGGTGGATACGGTGCCGCAAATTTTAATTTCTGCTTTGTACAGAATATAAAAATTTTTCTATTTTCGACCAAAAGTTGAGCCTGAGAAAATTTCAGTAAAAAGTTTTAAATTACATATGGAAGAGGTTTTTATCATATAGTATCCCAGGCAATGAAGTATTTTGCCTCATCATTAAGATTTGATGTTTAATGATATGGGAAAAGTAAAATCTTTCTTTATGTAAAACCATTCCATGCTAAACTGTCGCAATTTACTCCAAAAGAATATTTTAAAATTTATAACGCACCAGGAATTGTAAGTGCTTTATAAATATAATAAGTCTTGTGCACTCTCTTCCACACCACCTAAGAGGTCGAGTACAGGGCGCGTTTTTTTATATCGTGGTGTCCCCAGTAGGCATAATTCACGGCTTTCAATCAAAAAGATCCTTTCGCATTCAGGCATTGCTTTGGATTTAGGACCTTGGCTATAATGATAGATCCACATAAATATATCATCCTGGAACTGTAAAACAATTGAATCCTTCTTTCCAAAATTTACAGACAGCATAACAGGGACAGGCTGAAGTGTACTATAAACCGGCTTTACTTAGTATTTACTGGTTTTGTTAATATTCATCCTCTCATCTTTACAATTTTTCCGCAACTGCTTGTACAGGGTCTGTCACGTATGCTAGGACTCCTAATAGTTTGGCGCTATAAAATTTGTAAATAGAGTATTACTAACACCCTATATGTAACAAATCAAAGGCTTTACTTCCCAGCGGGAAAACTAGCGAGGGGTTACTCAGGTAACCCAAGAATTCATTAATGATTTGTGTAACCGCTTACATGGTAATTGAAAAATTCTACTGCAAATTTAGTAAAATGGAGGTCTTTACATTGTAATGGCTAGGTAAGCGACTAGGCATTGACTTGTGAAATACTTTCGTTGGAAATGTGATGTGCTTTTATTATTCTTTGTCTTGTCGAAGCCTCTCTTCTTGAGTTTATTCCGTCCTCCAAATTCGTTCGGTGTGGATCGTGCAGTGCAGTCAAAAAGATATCTTGCTAGTAAAATTCTCACCAAATGTAGCTGAAATGCAATGGTAATTTTGGATAGTAATGTTTTTAATGCTAAAAAGGGTAGCCAGAATTTTATTCTGCGTGTCTTACATGGTAATCTATGTATTCACTTAATACACTTCACCTCTGAAATAAGTCCTCGTTTGTAATGCCTACAGTAAGTACTTACCGCCATAGGACATCCCTATGTAAAAGTAGCTATTATTTCATCACAAAGGTAATGGGTCCATCTCATTACCACCTCACTAACCTAGCCATTACATTTCCCGCTGGGTTGTAAAAACGGAGAATATTTAAACACTTTTATCAGTTTTATCCCGTAAACTTCCGAAGTTATCGTCGAAGGCGAACTGACAATCAATAAATCTTGGTGCTTCCTGTGTAGATCAACAAATTACTTGCTCAACATACAACATTCTATCGCCACTATCTCAGTACCATCGAAATAAACCCTCTCCTGACTGCACGGCAATCTTATTCCCTCAGCACCAAATTAGATAACTCGTCTCACTCCTTCCACCTGCAGCCCTCTTTTCGGGCACTCTACAAAATAGGAATTCGTTTCTAAAAAGAACAACTGGATTCTGGAATAATCGGTTAGTATTTCCGAGCTCATACAACATCCCAGAATTCGAACGCAGAATTCCTCGTCAATTCCACCTCCCAACGATCATAATTGTTAACCTATTCCACCTGTTCAGGATCCACCTAAAAAAGCAAAAGAAGAAACCATCAACAAAGTTCAACACAATAATAACACTCACCAGTTTGGCAATAGTCCTGATGACCTCAACCCGCCACTTCCAGAGGAGCACTCGGTTACAACCTAAAATTTACAATTCAAGTTAGACATTAATAATATATAAAGATAAAATATACAAATAAATGTAAACATCAACAAATTAGAAAACAAATACATAACCTCACATTTGACATAAACAACACTTAAATGTAAACATTAAAGAAAAAACATTAACGAAAACAGATATTCACATCACGATTACATTTGCATAATTTCACCTTAGATTAAATTAGTTATCACTTTGTTAAATTAAATTAATATTAGTACTTACCCTTATAAAATGCTTAGTTTTATCCTCCGCCAACACAACACAATAAACTTTTAAGATATTTTTGACAGTTCTCGATCGGGAGCTTTACCAACTTGTTAAAGCTCTCGATCGTAAATTCTCTTAAAAGCTGCAAAAAAGAGCGAATGGTGGAGGGATCGAATAAGAATTTTATAAGGGGAATTTTTTCGATGTAACGGAGAGCTTGCAAAAATCACGTAGACATTTTATATATATATGAGAAAAATACTTGGATAAATCTCTCTCACATTTTTGATATTGAAATAGAACACGCAAGCTTTCCACACAGTTTTTTTGATATTAATACGCGCACAACCTTTGATTTTTTCTTTTGAATATTGTTTGATTTTTGAAATATTAAGTTCATCTTGTGATTTTATAATAAAATTATTAGTTGGAATTATAATAAATAGAATTTATTGTTTGACAAGGCGAGTTTTTGTGTGATAATTTGAGAATTCCGTGAGATTACCGTATTTCCGAAATCAGTTACCAAAAACGGGTCGCGGAAAAAACGGTCTTCATGAACATAAAATTGGTCCTTCGAGCCGGATGTTCTTTTAGCCACTGCACTTGTTCGTATTTGTTCTCCGTGTGGGCAAGAGGTAGTGGCGCGTGCTTTGGTAGATCAAGGATCTCAGCTATCATTTCTGACTGAACGCCTTGCACAATCATTGAGGCTGGAAAGACTACGCACTCACATGGACATTTACGGAGTAGGAAATCAGAAGACTGGCGTTGGAAAGAGCTCGGCAAGGTTCACTATCAAATCAATACATGATAACAATCAAGTAATGGCAAGCGCTTTGATAATCAAGTCTATAACTGGCATCCTACCACCTCAAAGGCTAAGACTCGATGATGACATGTCGCAATTGAAGCAACTTTGTTTGGCGGATCCTCAATTTGTTACTTCAGGCAAAATTGACATACTTATTGGAGCAGATATATATTGCAAAATATTACTGGAAGGATTAAAGAAACTGAAAACTGGAAATCTTATAGCACAGAACACCACGTTGGGATGGATAATTTCAGGAGAGATATCATCACCCTCAACAACCAATCGAATTGTGAGCTGCCATTCGTACACTCAATGGGAGCAGGATCTACGACAATTTTGGGAGATCGAGGAAGTTCAAGCAGAACGACATATGACTCTGGAAGAACAAGCATGTGAAACATTTTACACAAAAACTATAAAAAGAGAAACTGATGGCCGTTACACCGTCAGATTACCATTTAAAAATGAGCAGCGTCCATCACTTGGGTCTTCACGTGCAACAGCGCTAAGACGATTTCATCACCTTGAATCCAGATTCAACAAGGCACCTCACATGCACGACGAGTATGCAAAATGTATAGCAGAGTATGAACAATTGAACCACATGCGTCGAATCCCAGAATCTACGGAAAAGGTAAAAATAAGTACAAACAATGAAACATATTACGAATCATATTACCTGCCACATCACGCTGTCTTCAAAGAAAGCACAACCACTAAATTGAGGGTTGTGTTTGATGCTTCACAGAAGACAACACATGGACCATCGTTGAACGAGACACTTATGGTTGGGCCAAAACTTCAAGATGATTTGTTGAACATTCTTCTTAGATGGCGTAAACATAAGTTTGTCTTCACCGCTGACGTCGAGAAGATGTATCGGCAAATTCTTGTAGATGTGGAAGATGCAGATTATCAGCGCATTCTGTGGAGGCCATCACCAACAAACACCGTCCAAGATTTTTGTTTGAACACCGTCACATTCGGCACAGCCTGTGCACCTTATTTGGCAATAAAAACTTTATACCAACTCGCAGACGACGAAGCAAGCAGGTTCCCAACTGCATCACAAGTATTAAAAACAGATTTTTATGTTGACGATTTGTTGACAGGAGCCAACACCATAACTGAAGCGATAAACCTTCAAACTGAATTAATTGCCTTATTAAGATCTGGAGGATTCAATTTGCGAAAGTGGACGACGAACGATGCAAATCTACTAACCAACATTCCTATTGAAGATCAGGAAATTAGTCAGATCCACAACATCGAATTTGATGAGGGCATTAAGACACTTGGGGTGCTTTGGTGTCCTAAAACAGACGCGTTCTCTTACAAAATAAATTTTGAAGCACATTCTAAACAAATTACGAAAAGGGAATTATTATCACAAATTTCAAGGTTATTTGATCCATTAGGACTACTAGCACCGGTTGTCATACGATCAAAAATTTTGATGCAATCGGTGTGGTTATCAGGAACCGATTGGGACGAAGATGTACCACAAGCCATAGCAGAAGCTTGGTTGAATCTTAAAAATGATTTAAAACAGATCGAACGTATCAAAATACCGCGATGGTTGCACACCACTACGAACGATATTGAACTTCATGGGTTTTGTGATGCGTCGACTCGTGCATATGCAGCTGTATTTTATGCAAGGGCTATAGACGATTCGGGAAACATCATAACAAGACTAATAACATCGAAAACAAAGGTGGCTCCCACAAAACAGATATCATTAGCACGCCTTGAATTATGCGGAGCTGTTCTATTGATTCGCGTATTTAAACTTATAAAAAAGGCATTGAAAATCGATCGAATTCATCTTACTCTATGGTGCGACTCTACTATTGTTTTATCCTGGATAAAGGCTCATCCATCAAGATGGAAGACATTCATAGCGAACCGTGTGTCAGAAATCCAAAGTACGGCGGACTGTACAGCTTGGAAGTTTGTCCCTTCAGAAGACAATCCAGCAGATTGCGCGTCTCGTGGCACGTCACCGACAGAATTAGAGCAGCATTCACTATGGTGGAATGGACCGAAGTGGCTCAGACAATCGGAAAGCTACTGGCCAACCCTAAAGGAGATGGAATGCACACAATTAGAAGAAAGAAAAAATGTTAAGGTGTATCTCTCCATATCAACCAATTCCAATTCAGATGCCACAAAATTAGTTAATAAATACTCAAGTCTTACCACATTATTAAGAGTTTCTTGTTTTTGTTTTCGTTTCATTGCCAAGTGTCAGAGAATTCATAGTTGCTCGTCGCCCTGGTTAACCACTTCCGAGTTGCACAAGGCCCTGATACATTGGGTGAAGGACGCCCAGGCCGAAGACTTTGTAGAAGAATTGAAGGCACTACGCTTGGAAAAAATCGTAAAGGGAAAATTAAACGGTTTGATGCCCTTCATCGACAAGGATGGAATTTTGAGAGTTGGAGGACGTTTAGAAGCTTCGAATCTGCCTTGGTCCGAGAAGCACCCGGTGATTTTAAGTCCGAATCATTCGCTCACTACACTCATCATCAGAGACATGCACGCTAGAACCTTACACGGTGGAACACAGTTGATGATCGGACTACTTAGGAAAACATTTTGGATTTTAAATGCCAGGAACGCCATCAAGCGAGAAATTTACAGATGTATAACCTGCGTAAAACAACGGGCAGCACCACTAACACAACTGATGGGAAATTTGCCAGCGCCAAGAACTAGAATGTCTCGACCATTCACCCATGTTGGTGTGGATTTTTGTGGACCGTTTAATATAAGAGCATCCAAAGGTAGAGGTCAAAAAACCTACAAGGGCTATCTAGCGATCTTTGTATGTCTAGCTGTCCGAGCCATACATATCGAGGTTGTCTCCGAGTTAACTTCTGACGCATTCTATGCAGCCCTAAAAAGATTTGTTAGTAGAAGAGGAATGTGCTCTGACATTTACTCGGACAATGGCACTAACTTCATTGGAACCAGTAAGACGCTTGATAAAGAATACAATCAACATATAAGACAATTAACCTCAGATATTCCACAAATAAGCGCTCCATTACGAATAAATTGGCATTTTATACCTCCATCGGCACCTCATTTTGGAGGTTTATGGGAGGCCGGGGTCAAGGCCACAAAGCATCACCTACGTAGAGTTCTGACCGGTACTACCCTAACTTATGAAGAGTTTACAACAGTGACCACGCAAATTGAGGCGTGCCTCAATTCTAGACCGATTACGCCAGTAACAGATGACCCGAGTGATTTGACAACGCTAACACCGGGTCATTTTTTAATCCAAGAAGCTCCATTGGCATTGCCGGAGCCATCAATGTTAGACTACAAGTTGAATTCACTTTCACGATGGCAATACCTCACTCAACTAACACAATCCTTTTGGAAGAGGTGGCAATCAGAATATTTAACCCAGCTACAGCAGCGACCCAAATGGTCGGAAAGGATTAAAAATTTAGATGTAGGACAAATGGTAATCATCAAGGATGAAAAACTACCCCCAACTAAATGGCTCACTGGCAGGATCGTGGAAACCTATCCAGGTGCAGACAATTTAGTTCGAGTAGTAGCAGTAAAAACCAAGGATGCCATATTTAAAAGGCCAATTACAAAGTTGTGTCTGCTGCCAGTAGAACCGGAATTTACTAACACAAGCCCTACACCTTCTTAATCTATCATACATCACATACCGTGCCTCCCGTCCTTGTATCCTTTCCTCCCGTCCTCTTATCCTTTCTAATCCAGTCTGTCTATCATCTCTATACTCATGGTAAAACATTATTAAAGGTTGTCCTTACAGGCATACATTTAGAATCCACAGGATTCAAGGACCGGGAGTATGTTCAGGATCCACCTAAAAAAGCAAAAGAAGAAACCATCAACAAAGTTCAACACAATAATAACACTCACCTGTTTGGCAATAGTCCTGATGACCTCAATCCGCCACTTCCAGAGGAGCACTCGGTTACAACCTAAAATTTACAATTCAAGTTAGACATTAATAATATATAAAGATAAAATATACAAATAAATGTAAACATCAACAAATTAGAAAACAAATACATAACCTCACATTTGACATAAACAACACTTAAATGTAAACATTAAAGAAAAAACATTAACGAAAACAGATATTCACATCACGATTACATTTGCATAATTTCACCTTAGATTAAATTAGTTATCACTTTGTTAAATTAAATTAATATTAGTACTTACCCTTATAAAATGCTTAGTTTTATCCTCCGCCAACACAACACAATAAACTTTTAAGATATTTTTGACAGTTCTCGATCGGGAGCTTTACCAACTTGTTAAAGCTCTCGATCGTAAATTCTCTTAAAAGCTGCAAAAAAGAGCGAATGGTGGAGGGATCGAATAAGAATTTTATAAGGGGAATTTTTTCGATGTAACGGAGAGCTTGCAAAAATCACGTAGACATTTTATATATATATGAGAAAAATACTTGGATAAATCTCTCTCACATTTTTGATATTGAAATAGAACACGCAAGCTTTCCACACAGTTTTTTTGATATTAATACGCGCACAACCTTTGATTTTTTCTTTTGAATATTGTTTGATTTTTGAAATATTAAGTTCATCTTGTGATTTTATAATAAAATTATTAGTTGGAATTATAATAAATAGAATTTATTGTTTGACAAGGCGAGTTTTTGTTTGATAATTTGAGAATTCCGTGAGATTACCGTATTTCCGAAATCAGTTACCAAAAACGGGTCGCGGAAAAAACGGTCTTCATGAACACCACCCTTGTACTAATTTTACTGCAAGACAATGAACCATGATATGACAAACTAAATAATGGACTAGTTGTACAAGAGTTATTTTGGGAAATTTGTTCAAAAATAGTACAACATTTTTCAAGTTTTTTTTTTGATTTTGATTTGATTCAAGGGTGTTGGATTCACCGCATTGAAAAAGAGGTTATAATAAATTTTCCAATTTATTTTTGATATTATTTCATCAAAAATAAAATTTAAACACATAAAAATATTTGAATCATTTTTCAAATACAACCTGTATCTAGGGGTGGTTGAAAATGACTTATTTCTTCTTAACAATACCAAGCAAAACAAACCTGCAATCCGGTAGCAGCAACAATTACCCAAAACGTAGAAAAAAGCTGCTGTATAAAGTTTATTTTTAAAAAATTACTTCCCTTTAGTTTTATCCCCCTAATGGGCCATCCACACTACGCGGACTTAGATCCTACGCGCTTTTCACCGTATGGCCTCAGAAAAAAGCGCGCATGAGCATTTAATTTTATGAATCGTGAGTAAATTGAGAAAACCGTCCAGAAGCCCGTGTTGTGTGGACGTACAATGCACCTTTTTAAGCACAGCCTTATGTCCGCGCAGTTTGGCCGTACTGTCTTTGCCATTAAAAATATTCTAAAAAAAAGCCATTAAACTCTATATGAAAAAAAGAGGCAAAAGCGCGTATGACAAAAGTCCGCGTAGTGTGGATGCACCATAAAGGCCTGGTCACACCGAGCGCGGCGCGGCGCGGCGCGAATTCCGTTCAGCGATGTTTTTAGGAAAAATAAGTCTGTGATTCACACCAGAAGCGGCGCGGTGCGGCAATTTTATATTTCGCCGCGCGGCAAAATTTATGATTACTCAAAACCAATTTTTGCCGCCGCCGCCGACGATTTTTTTTAGTTTTTCTGGAAAAGGCACCGCGTGTCGTCACCGTCACCGTCAAAACTTTAACATTTAAAACCATTCCGCACCGCGGCTAATGTGAATCAGCCGCCCCATCTCGCCGCCGTCCTGCGGTATACCGCTCCACATCGCGCCGCGCCGCGCTCGGTGTGACCAGGCCTTAATGCTTGATAAAATTTGGCTAGATTAAATAAAAATCAACCACCTTCGCAAATAAATATAAAAAAGAGTGCATTTAATTTGATTATTATAATTATCCTTATCCTTAAAAAGGGGTGTATTTTATATTTATAAGGGTGACAAACATATTTTATTGCAGTCCTAAAATTTCCTGCTGATTTTCATAATCAGCCAGCAAAAAACATGAAGAGAAATAGTTTCAAAACGGTGTTTCAACACCCCTCCCCCTCCCATTCCTTTGCGTTGCAAATGGACTTTTCGCTAACTAATGCAAATAAGTCTCATAAAATCAAAAAGTCCGAAAACTGAAAAATCATGAGATTCGATATCTCAAAATTGTATACGGCACCGCGCCCCAGCCAACTTCATTTTAATGTTCCAAGAAAATACCTTCTTATGTACACTTTATTTCCATCATCGATAACCCTCAGCTTTTTTATTATGTATTATCGAAACTCCAAACCAAAGCTTCCAAATCTTGCAAGTTTTACCGAAAGAACAAACCGCAAAAAGAAAACAGACGCCAGCGCCGCCAAACACCAACACCCGCCATCCTCGCAGGTCCCATGATTACGCATCTACTTATATAGATAAATAATCAATGGTGCCTACTAATATAGTTTTTTTTAATTGACAACATACAATTAAATGTATCATCGAAGAAGTTATTTCATAAAATTTAAGAATTGCACAGTTAGCGAAATATTTCACTGAGTTTGATAATAAAAATTTTTAAGTTTGATGACTTTTTGTATTATTAAAAGACAATAAAAATATGAAGATTCTACTGTTCGCGATATCGATAGATGAGGTGGTTTTTATCAATTATGGTTTCAAAATAATAATAAAGATATATGACAGCTGTACAATAACGTGTCTCTGAGGTTGTGGCCTCATTAATAATATTAGGGCACCTATATAAAAAACAGAAAAACACGACGTGACTATGAATAATTATTTTAATTCAAAAATGGTGAAAATCAGAGGATGTACTATTGTACACCTTCTGAAACGCCACGTCATTACTAATACTAATATATATGGCTAATCCCCTATAGGCATAAAAGGTTGTGCACTAAGTTACACCCTGTCACCTGAAATCGATCTAAATCAAGATCTGGTAACATTGGGTTTCACTCAGTACCAGAATATCAGGGACATGGAGTAATAATTCGGACGTAACGGCCAGGAAGTTCGCATTCAGTCCCCGAGTGCTACAAAAAGTAATCATAAAGTTATTGTCGCACTGGAGACTATTTTGTGTGAGGTTCGTGTTCGTGACCTCATTTGTCATGTTTTTCGCTTCTGAAACCTTTGAATAGAGAAGATAAGGAACCGAAAATAGCGTACATGTACACGGATTTGAGGGAAGCACTTGGGATCAAGAAATTTTCTCTCTAATTCTCTCCCTCCACTTTAACCACAACAACAAAATACATTGACTTTAACCACAACAACAAAATACATTGTCTAACCCGGACATAGGCGTAGTGAAATTTGTTCAGGTTTTGCGAAGGGTCTCCTTCAAACATTTAGCCAAGTGAAGCGTTCTCACCGAGATGGTTGCTGAGAAACGATATCCCTCCCGGTTTTTGAATAAATATAACACAGTCACTGTCCGGGTTAGACACAAATACGTAAAGAATGCTATGCATTAGTGTTGCCAAAATGCTTCCCCGTGTTTAATAAATTGCACTTCCTCGTCTTCTCTATTCAAAGTCTGAAACTGATTCGGTTTTAATGCCAGTGTACCACCTAGGCTCAAAGTGGAAACGCAAATCTGAGCTCCTTTATTGCATAGAAGATATTACGGCTCTGTCCCTGTTTCACCAAAGTGGCAACAGAAAGCGGCAACCTCAAAGTAGGGATCTAGTCTACTTAACGAATGCGTGAACAGGGGCCAGTTCGCGTTTTGGGTTCACGCAAGTCGACGTTTTATGTTTGTCGTTTTAAAAGTGTCGTTAATCTTCTCGACGTCAGATTTGGCGTCGAATTCATTTATTGTTGTATTAAAAACGAGTTGTGGTGCCAATTAGAGCAGAGCACAAATAATTTTACACAAAACTTTTTACAGTTCTGAACGAGCAAAATGCAATAGAAAAAGAAAAACTATCAGTGGAAAATAACAATTATAACTATTCCAATAAGAGTTAGATGTACAAAAATAAATTCAGAGTTGAGATTTTCCAATATTATTTTGAATTTGTTTAATTAATTAATTTAATTACTCACATTTTGAAGTTTTAGTATTATTTGCAGCTTGTCCCCCTTGTGGATAATGTGAAAAGTGCAGCGGTTTCATTGGATTTTGCATACCTTTAGGAGAAATTATTTTGGGAAAACGACATTCGACACGTCGACTTACGTGAACCCAAATTCAACGTCGTAGAAATTAATGTCGTTTTTATAAAGCGTCGATGTCGACGTCGAGTGTCGAATTGCGTGAACTGGCCCCAGCTTTTAATTTCGTTAAATTTCAATATTCTAAGGCCTATTAGATGTCACGTTCATGTTTTTTTGTGGTTTTGTTGCTTATTTACCTTGTTTTCGGCAGTTTAAAAAATCCGTTAATTTTTGTTATTTCAAAAACAAAATTTGGAAATGTTTGAAACTAATAAAATTGTCTTTGTTTACGACAAATTAATTTAATATAAAGGATTTGCAGCTCATTAACTTAATTCTTCTGCGACCGTGTTAAAAAATTTCCGTTTGACTGTTGTAAAAAGTTTCGAGCTTTCGACGGAACTTTGCGCTTGTATTTTGTACAACGCCACTTTGCTCTTCCACTTTGAATATGAGATGTAAACTCTCCTTTAAATTTAACGTATGTCGCAGCACATAATTGTTTGAGTTCCATTTTGCGGGAAAAGCCTAGTCCGGGAAAATCCTAATCGTATGTCGCTAGCCTAACTGACGGGCCGGTGGGCGACGGTAGGGTCCACCTGCCAAAGCACGAAAATATCAAAAATTACAAAGAATTGTTTGCATCTTCTTCTTCTTTACGCTCCTTTAATCCCTCATGGGACATAGGGCGGAAACAGTTGCCCTTCAGCGGACTCCGTTTTGCGCGACAGCTCTCTGCTCCGACCAAGATCTCCCAGTTGTTGCGGCTTCTGCTAGTAGGGTTCTCCTCCTCCACATTGTTCTATGAATTCCAGTCAAGTTCCTTGCGGATTCCAGTCAAGGGTCTGTTTGGCTAGGTTTTCGTTTTCGCGTCGCTAGGTGTGGCCAACCCAATTCCATTTCCTTCGCCTGATTTGGTCGTCTATCCTTTCTTGGCCGGCACGGTGCCACAGTTCTTCGTTTGAAATTCTATCTTGCCAGCGGATTTTTAGGATACGACGCAGGCATCTGTTGATGAAGACTTGTAGGCGCCCTGTGATGAATGGGGTGACTTTCCATGTTTCGCAACCGTACAAAAGTACTGTCTTATCGTTGTAGCTGAACAGTTAGTTGAGATCTGTGTTGATCTCCATATTCGGAACAGGCATGCAAATGCACCTCGTACTTTATTTATTCTGGAGCTGACATCTTCTTTTGGACCGCCATTTTTGGTAATAACACTATCGAGGTAGCAGAATTTATCTACCAGTTCCACGTCACGGTTATTCAGCGCTGTCCGTTCAATGGTGTTTGCATTTATCCGCATTTCTTTTGTTTTAGTCGGGTTTAGCCTTGTTTGCATGCAATTGCATGATTTTGAATTGTTTGCATGCAAAATAACAATTAGTGTTCTTAAATAACCCCAAAAGAAGTTTAACTACACGCCCACTTTTAACTCCCAATATAGGGAAGTTATTGTAATCGGTCCGAAAATCGAAATCGAAATTTTCAACGTATTTTCATTATTCAAGGTCCCAAGAGCATTTCAAGCAGAAATTTGGGAGGAAGTATATGTGCATGTGTGTGTGCGTACGGATGTGGTCATTTTTTCCTGCACGATATCCCGCGAACGATAAAAAAGATAACAGCTTCGTTGAGGTGTCGTTCGAAGCGTATAAATATGAGCTGAAAAGATTTTCATAAAATTTGGTCGAGCCGTTTTTTGGTTTAAGCGACATAAGTGATTATTGTTCCTGCACGATATCGCCCGAACCACAAAAGATATAGACTTACCTGAGGTGCCGTTCGAAGCGTTCAGGAGATTGCGGCTCATCCCTGGATTACCAGTAGTTACCGAAAAATTTGTTCTTTTTGGTCAAATCTGATAAGTACTATCTCCGGAAAGCTTTGGAGTTTCCAAATGAAGTCATTCGCTTCCCAGTTTATCAACGGCGCTTCAACACGTTTAGTGTAGCGAACGAAGTACGAAGGAAATTATTGTTTTGCTAACGTTCGGGAAAAACAAATTCTCTAGAAAAATCGTTTATAGTTATTTGAATAGGATTCTCTCAGACTTACTTTGTCGCGAGTTCTGATACTAGTCAAAGTATTACTATTTTGTAAGAAGACAGTTTATAACCGTCTACTTTCATCATAATGGGAAGTTGATCGTATGGACCGAAGGGTTCAAACCCACATCGCAACTATAGTTTATTTTTTTAGATACTAGCTGGAAATTGTCTAGTCCGTTCTTCAAATGTTTATTCTTTTTAATGATGTTGGATGTTAAATACATAGATGACGTCGAGGATCACTTGAGACAGTTGAATATAAGAAACTGGAAAAGTCGGCCAGGGATCGAGAATCATGGAGGTGAAGGCTGGAGGAAGCCAAGGCCTACAATAGCCTGTTAAAAAAATTTAGCCTTCTGAAAGTCGGCCTTTAATTTTGTCTTGACCTCACTTTGTTTCCGTGCGCCGAGGTAGAGTTTTCATTGAGTAAACAGAAAGATTTTTCCCTCAAGTTAACTCGATGTTGTTTCCATGGCGACTGTAGGTTAAAGTAACAGCTTATCAATTTTACATTGGGTCACCCTTGGTATATGTTCAGTAAGGTAAGCTGGGAAGGGGTTGAACTATCAGGATGAATTTGTTAGAAAAACAGAAATTTTCGTTTGTTTGAGTGCAAAGTTTGAAAGTGTGTAGTGTAGTTACTTATGAACTGAAATTTATTTATTAAAAAAAAACAATCTGAACAAAATATTCACATTTATCGTTCTTTGAATATAATTTATTTTAGTGTGTCTTTTTTTTTATTACAATAGCTCTTGGAGCATATATTTTAAAAGCTTTGTGATACATAGAGCCTGGAATCATTTAAAAATATATTAAAATAAAAATAATACTAAGAAGTTTTAAATATGAAAGAAATTATTATTAATTTAAGCCTTTAAAGAAATCTAAGTAAAATCTAGTAAAATTTCATATATTTAAGCAAAGCTAAGTGTTCTCTTCACCACTTTTGTGTCATCCAATTCTTGAACTTCTTACGTTTTATAATTTAAAGTTATAAATATTTGAGTTTTGATCTCGGCAATGTTATAAAATTAAATCTATCCAGGACCTTTTAAAATTAATAAGTGTGAATTTCCTTAAATTTTATGTTATATTAGCCTCGATTCCCAGATCCGGCGGGTCGGAAGTGAGGGATTTGACACTGCGATTCTCAAATCCGCAACCGCGAATCTCTCTTTCACATTTTCCGCGCTGTACAAGTATGATTCACAACAAATTTTCTGCGGTTTGAACGACAGGTGCGCCTAAGGTAATCCGACATCGCGTATTTCATTATCGTGAGAGTCCTCACTCCGAATTTTTGATTTAATTGAATCCGCGACTGCGAATTTGAGAATCGCAAAGTGTCAAATCCGCCCTCACCCCGCCGGATCTGGGAATTGAGACCATTAATGTTACAATATGTTTTCTGTGCAAACGCCTCGAGCTAGTATAAATGTTTTCAATTACCCGTGTTGAATAGATAACTTAAGGTAGATGGTTGTGAACAAAACACAACTCTGGCGTCTTCCCATTTCGTTTGAATAAGTCGTTCGATTGGTGTTGAACATGGCTCACTTTCCCTCTCTGAGACTGGCGGAGCATTTACAACTGACGATTGTTTCTGCAGCATATACGTTGCTCTTTCGTTGTTGTGGCGATTGTCAATGCTCATCAACACTTGATTTCCAGAACAGCTGTAATACCTAAGATCAAAACGGCTTTCTGCGTGATAGTTGCGCAACAGTTCATTATTGGTACTAAAAATTACGCCATAATGTCCCATGCAATTTGTAATCCAAATTGGAAGAACAGGTGTCTTTAGTCGCGATCCTGGCTGGCGTGATGGTATCTGAAATGTTTGATAATTAATGTTGCATATATGTATTTATTTTTATGTTTTACCTAAAAACAGAAATAAATTGAAAAGCTGCCCACAATGTGTTTCATGAACTTTATAATAGTGCGCCTCTACTTCAAAAAACTAGGTGCACAAATACTGTATGAATTTAATGCTTTTATAACATAAGTTTTAGCTCTTAATTTTATAAATTTTTAAATAATGGGTGATTAAGGGTAAATTCAAAAACTCAACACTGCCGCAACACTGAAGAATTCAGCTATTAGAAGTCCTTAGCTGAATTCTGCAGTGCTAAGTTTTTGAATTCACCCTTACAATTTAGGGGTTCTTCAAAATGTTGAGTTGTGTCAAAATGTCATGGTATTTTTATTCAGTTTTGTTTCACTTCCGGTACAATTTTTGGAAAAGCTTAAAGAAGATCCAGTGTTTAAGACCAAAATTTTGTTTTGCGATTAGGCCCATTTCTGGACTACGTCAAATTGTCGTATTTGGGCTGAAGAGTAACTCATTAGATTAGAAGTCTGCCATTACATCCAGGTGAAACAACAGTTAACGTTAATGCCTATTTTCTTTTCTGAAAAGCGATAGTAACAGTATTTTTACTTGCTTTTATTAAACTAACAATCCTCCATCCTCCAACACATTTCCGTTAATCCGATCATGTAATTGTGTACACAGCTCATTTTTATAATAAATTTAATATGGCGGCCACAAGAAAATGGCGAGCTTTTTTTTATTTATAACCTCCTCGACTGGGATATCAAGGGAAATGATATGATGGCAATTGACAAAAGGTGATTCCCCGTTTCGTTCTGGGAGAAATTGTATTTTAAACGTTAGCTTAAAACTATCTTTAAGAACTATATTTGTTACACCAAACAACGTCATATGGAAGCAAGAGTTGTCCTTTTAATTGTTCTTTACAAAATGTTTGGACAACATAAGACAGTGGATCATTGAGTGGCAAATCAACTTTGAAATTGGAATAGCACATTCCAGTTGCTTCTTTTAAAATTTGACAATTTAGGCATAATTTATTCAACGTGACCTATGGAATAACAGTTTGAACATTTTTATACTAGAAAATAGAAGTTTGCCAGGTCTGGGCCGGTGCAAAAAATTGGAAAAAGGGTGGTTTTCAAACGAGTTTTTAAGGTGTTAAATCAAACCTTACATACATTTCATGAAAATGGGGTTGTAGAGCAACCCTTTGCGAGCCAAATGGTCAATCAAAAAACTTCTAGGATTTACTCGAAAAGTTACCATTATTTTTCCATGAAATTTTTATTGTAGGTAGGCACCATCAGAAGCCACAATTTAATTCTTGACACAAGGTTCTACGATAGTCACACTCCCTATCATTAAATGTCAAAAAATGGCCATTTTTAACGGATTTTGAATTTTTCTGCAAAAACCTGTTGACCGATTTCAATGGTTCAAAACTCATATTTTTCGTCTTTTTAAACACTATTATGTACTATTTTGTGTTTTCCAAAACAAAATTTATTTCGTACCTAAATCGCGAAAAAAACGTGTTTTCGCTACTTTTATTAAGATTTTACCACCTGTTCCCCTGGACCATTTTTATCCAAAACACATTCCTACGATTTTTCTCTTAATTATAGCGTCAAGAAATCGCAGGGTAGATTTATTTCAACTTTTAAATATTTTTCCGCTATCTCTCCTGGACTATAAGGTACAAAGTCAGCTTAAGTCTATGCTTATTTATGGTAGTAATTGTGATGTTAGGAGGGATATAATTTGATATAAAACCTGAGTTCTGTTGTCGAGGTATGATTTAATCCATTCCAGGGCAGGACCTGATATTCCAAATTTTAGTAGTTTTTTACTTAAAATATGGTGATCAACACGATCAAAGGCTTTGCTGAAGTCAGTATAGACCGTATCTATTTGATGACCATTCTCCATAGCACATAGCAGATTGGAGGTTAGAATCATAAGGTTTGTAGTAGTCGATCGTCCCTTTCTGAAACCATGTTGCTGTTCATTAAGACATGGGTCGATTAGAAGGGCAATCTTATCGTAAACAAGTTTCTCGAAAAGTTTAGGAATCGTTGATAAGATGTCAACACCCCTGTAGTTTTCCACCGAGTGCTTATTGTTAGATGTATTATGGGTCGGAGTAAGACAGGATTTTTTCCATATCTTAGGGAACTTTCCTGACGATAACGATTTGTTGAAGATAATATGGAGGGGAACCAAAATTTGATTAGAACAGCCCTTCAAAAACAAAGGAGGCAGGTTGTCTGGACCATGACCTTTATTGATGTCGAGATTGTTTATACCGGTCATTATATTGTCAACAGATAGAGATATGTATATCAGTTATAGAAATTCTAGCGTCAGTGTGCGTACTTGTAAGGTCAATGGGTATGGCATTAGACTTTGGGCAAAAAACTTCAATGAATTTGTCAGCAAACATGTTGCAAATTTCTTGGGGACATGAGGATTGTTTTCTGCCGTTTGTCATAGTCGTTGGATAGCCTAGGGTCTTTCGTTTTATGTTAACGAAATCGAAAAATTTTCTGGGATGCTGAATGATGTTATCCCCGTACAGAGTCAAGATATGTTATATAGGCCTCACGCGACCTAAGAGTAAATTCTGGGGCTAACTTAGTGTATGTTAATTTCAGTTCCGCATCTACATTAGGGTTGTTCCTAATCAGTTTATATAATTTATTTCTCTGATTACGAAGAGTTAGAATATTTTTATCCAGGCATGGTTCAGATAATTTATCCCTCTTTTTGATTCTGGGCACATTATTTGTCAATAATGTTAAGGTTCGCATTCTTAAAATCATAAGTAATTGAATTATTGTATGAGGTAATGTCGGTGTTGGTGCAGTGCTGTCACAAAACATCCAAGGACAGGAAAAGGTCGTAGCTTACTACAGTAGAGCGCTGTCAAAATAGGAGAGGAATTACTGTCACGAGAAGAGAGCTGTTGGCAGTATCTCTATGGGCAAAACTTCCGCGCCGCGCCAGTGGGAGAGCCCATATAAAATCTTAACACGAATTAACGATGTTATATCTACACGATTCAACAAGGACCCAAGGCAGAAAAGAAGGTCATGCACATAGACAGGCTGTGACCATATCATCAGCCGGACTGTTTGGGACGAAAAGGCCTAAGAAGGGGGCAGCGTGATGATTTATGGGCCATCTGTTAGAAATTTGAATGAACTGTTATTTGTAACGACTTAGGATTGGAATTAAAGATTTAAAGTACTAATCTAACATGGCGTTCTACAAAAAGAGAGTTTTAGTATGTTCCAGTATATGTATGCTGGAAATTTCTGAAACTTGGATATGGGAGGGGCTTGAATATATATAAGCAGTTGCAACAGCATTTAGAGTTAGTTTTGATTGAAAAGCGATGGAAGTGTTCTAAAGTGATAAAAGTGACCTAAAGAGAAAAGCGTTGATTGAAAAGATAATTAAAAGGCGATAAATATAATTTAATAGTGTGAGATATTAAATTACAAGTGATAACAGTGAACTTTAAGGGTTGTGTCTGTTAAAAACTGTATTCCGTTAAGCCGTAAAAACTTAACAATATCTGTAATGCATGTATTGAATATATTTTATAAATGCAGTTATCACAATTTATGTACATACATGTGTGTTAATATAAAAGAATATTTTTATTTTTACAGCTGTTACGGGTGCCATAAACTCCGACTCATAACGTCCTTTACCTCTTCATATCGATTTCTAGTACTACTGTGAGGCAATTGCTATTAGCCTGTGCAAAGGAAATTCTATTTGGTATGATGAAAACAGTTAACATTAAAAATTATATACAGTTTCTCTATAATGTTAATTTAGCAAAGAAATCTACAGTACAATCAATTGTAATTGCAATAATTTACTTACAGGATTTGAATCACTTTCGTATAATAGTAATCCAATCATAGTTCTGCTCAGTGCTCCGTATTGTGGTAAGGCCTATAAAATAGTTTTGAAAATTATATAAGAAAACTTGTTTTTAACTTCCCAGTATATGGTCCGAAAATCAAAATTTTCAACATATTTTCATTTTTCAAGGTCCCAAGACAATTTCAAGCAAAAATTTGGGAGGAACTATGTGTGTGTACGTACGTATGTGGTAAATTTCTCCTGCATGATATCGCCTGAGCCACAAAATATATCGACTTACTTGAAGTGCCGTTCGAAGCGTATTAACGACAATATAATTTGAAAAGATTTTTATAATATTCTGTCGAGCCGTTTTTTGGTTTAAATAACATAAGTGATTTTTCTACATGCACGATATCGCGCGAATTATAAAAGATATCGACTAAGTGCCCTTCGAAGAGTATTAACCAAAATTTGATCTGAAAAGATTTTCCAAAAATTCGGTCGGGCCGGTTTTTTGTTTAAACTACTTTCGTGATTTTTGTACCTGCACGATATCGCGCGAACCAAAAATTATATCGACTTCTTTGAGGTACGAAAAAATAGATGCTGAAAAAAATTTCATAACATTCGGTCGGGCCTTTTTTGTTTAAATGGAAAAACTATCTAATAAACTCGATGGAATGAGATCCGTTCTAGAAGAAGTGATCTTTTTTGGGTTATGTACAACGAAAGCCTTCCAACAAAACATCACGAATTTTTCAAACCTTGGATCATCACTTTTTGACGGGAGTTGTATTCTACGCGTGATACAGTTTTAGGAAATTGCGGTTCATCCCGGGATTTCCAGTAGCTACTGTAAAATTTGTTCTTTTAGGTCAAGTCTGAGATTGATTCGTTTTGCTAATATCTCCAGAAATCTTTGGAATTTCCAAATGAAGTCATTCGCTTGCCAATTTATCAACGGATCTTCAACACGCTCAATACGAATTCGAACACCCGCTTTAGTGTAGCGAATGAGTTCTGATACTGGTCAATTTCCCATTAGTGCTTAACGTATTACTATTTTGAAAGAGCTCAGTTTATTCGGTTTACTTTCAGCATTCTGGAAGTTGATCGTGTGGACCGAAGGGGTCAAACCCACATCCCAACTAGGTTTGGCTCCCGTCTGTAACGTGTAGCATAATAAGCCTTCAGTGTATCATATTACACGATGGGGACAATCAAAGACGCAAACCTTCGTTTGAATTGTGACACTGAAATGCGCAAAAAACTTGACATTTGAATTGAAAATTTACAATTTTAAATAAGTGGAAATGTGAAACTCTGCAGGGTGAAATGTGAAAATCTACCAAAAAAATTTCAAAACGCTCTACCATACCCTGTGAAACGGCCATCATACATATGTATATAAAACAGTTTAATCGATGAGCTAAATGCATTTGACGCTGCCTAGAGAAGTGGGCTGCGGCACGGAAATAAGTTAAGATTTTTTTCAAAAATCAGTAATTTGAATTTAGCTTACGTAATGTTTCTCATCACCGACATAAGTAACGCCATTGTGCAAATGCGGCGTGGCTCGTCCAGTGAGGAATAATGTAACAACATTCAATGATCCTTCTTCGAGCGGTCCAACTAAATAGCTTCCTTTTAAACAATCCATATCCATTCGAATCCTGAAAGTAATAAAAGTCATTAGTTTAATATGTACATATGTATATCCAGGAACTACTTATCATTCATTCGATTTACAAGCACACTTTTTCTATATGAGAATGAAGGATTTTTTACTGATTACCTAATATTAGAGTATAGTTCCTTTGCTAGAGGATTAGGATTACGTATAAGGCTTGATTAAATGCTTGGATATATGGACACATTACAGTTATAACGGCAAAGATGGTAGCCAAGTTGGAAGATCTATTTTTTAAAAATCAAGATTACCTATCGCCCCTTATACTATCAGTCCGTCATGTTATTCAGGTCATGGTCTGATAGGCTAGGAGTCTGGGGCGTGCTTGAGAAGATCACGATGAACGTTACCTTGAACTCTGGTGAGTTGTTCGAGTTCGACAACTTTGACTGCGGAAGCTTATTCCACGATATGTGAGTGAACCGAGTTTACTAGTCTTTTGTTGCGAAAATAATATTGCGTGAAGGCACAAAAGCATCAATTGCAGTGGAACAGCCGCTATAGTAATAGCGATAACATATTGTCAGGTCTGCCACATATACCTATGGGAGCTAAAGGAAGAGAGAAGTGGAGAAGTACCACTAAGTACGCCCCACGTTTTTTCGTTTAAAATTTTACAAATATTTTCATAGCTATTACAAATTCACAATCACAAATTTTCAGGGCTATCTGAATGGTGTTAGGAATATGTTTGAGGTTCTAAATCTGTATGGGGCTAGGAGAAATCTATAATATAAAAATAAGTCGGATTTTCCTTCCTGACGCTATAATTCCAGAACGCACGATCCGATTTCCTCGGTTTTGCATTCGTTGGAAAGGTCTCGGGCTCCGTGAGGTTTATAGCAAAAAAATTTCAACAGAAAAGCAGGCGTTTGGTCCATAGCAGCCATTTCAAGAGGGCGGATTACCATTTTCTTTACAACCCCTCGACATGGATATCAAATGAAAGGTTATGGTAAGTAGAACACCAAAAGCAATATAGTATACTCAATATATCGTTTGGTCCATGGCAGTCATCTCAAGAGAGCAGATGACCATTTTCTTCACAACCCCTTCGACATGGATATTAAATGAAAGAGTATGATAAGTAGAACACCATAGGCAATAAAGTATACTCAATATATCGTTTGGTCCATGGCGATCATCTCAAGCGGGCGGATTACCATTTTCTTCACAACCCCTTCGAGATGGGTATCAAATGAGAGAGTATGATAAGTAGAACACATAAGCAATATAGTATACTCAATATATCGTTTGGTCCACAGCGGTCATCTCCAGAGGTTGGATTACCATTATCTTCACACCCCTCGATATGGATTTCAAATGAAAGGGTATGATAATAGAACACCATAAGCAATATAGTATGTATACTCAATATATCGTTTGGTCCATGGCGGTCATCTCAAGAGGGAGGATGATTATTTTCTCTACTACCCCCTCGACATTGGTATCAAATGAAAGGGCATTATAAGAAGAATGCCATAGACTATGTCATTAGATTCATGGCGGCCATCTCAAGAGGGCGGATTACCATTTTTTTCACAACACCCGAGACATGGGTATCAAATGAAAGGCTGTGAAAAGTAAAACACCATAAGCAATATAGTATACTCAATTTATAATTTGGTCCATGGCGGCCATCTCAAAAGTGCGGTTTACCATTTTCTTCACAACCCCTTCTAGATGGGTATCAAATGAAAGAGTATGATATGTAGAACAATATAAGCAATATAGTATACTCAATATATCGTTTGGTCCATAGCGGCCATCTCGAGAAGGCGGATTACCATTTTCTTCACAACCCCTACGAAATGGGTATCAAATGAAAGAGTATGAGAAGTAGAACACCATAACCAATATAGTATACTCAATATATCGTTTGGTACATGGCGGTCATCTCAAGAGGGGGGATTACCATTTTCTTCCCAACCCCTTCGAGATGGGTAGCAAATGAGAGAGTATGATAAGTAGAACACCATAGGCAACAAGTATACTCAATATATCATTTGGTCCATGGCGGTCATATCCAAAAATCAATTTTCCCATATTTGTTCTTTTTTCACTATAGCTTTTTCCTATCGCAGACTGTGTCCCCATAATCTTATTTTATTGAAAGGCGTTGCAACGCACGCGGGTTTTTGCTAGTTATTTTATACTTTTTAGTTCGTTATAAAAACGTGCCATATTAAAAAGTTTTTTTATCTAAATAATTATTTTCTGTTTTTTAGTCTTGTGTGTGACATTTTTCAATCAATTTTTAACATCTTGATGATATTATGACGGATACATGCGGAAAATTGTTACCTAAGTCTACTAATAATATACCAATCTGTTTAATTTTGAAATTCCTGAAAATTAAAATGAAGAAGTAAGCTAAATTTATTTTATTTCATTTTTATTTCAATAATAGCTGCGTCTCTTTTCTGATCTTTTTTACTGAATTGGAATTTTAACTTTTTCTTTTCGGTTAGCCGTTATATTGTACTACCCCCTTCTTACTTAGTGTTCGTCCCGAACACACCTTCCTGCAGGTCCCGTTCTTATCGTTTACAAGTAGTAGGGCATTGTTTAACCTCGTGATGACAAGGTAGGGGCACACAAATTTGAAAAACTATTTCGGCCCTTTCTACCGTTTTTACATTTTCTATACTTGTTAGAGGAAATTTAAGAAATTGCCGACATTTCAGAATGTGGCTTGGCAAAATTTTGAATTTATAAGTTTTGATGATAAATTCGTTATTTGCAAGCTTAAAAACCCCAAGTTTTTTTTTGGAATCGGAACACAATTGGCAAACTCATCGGACATATTTCTGCTGCTGTTTGGAATTTATAAGCTTTGATCATATTTTCGTTATTTGCAACCTTAAAAACCCCTAGATATTGGAATAAGAGTAGAATCGGAAAATTTCGTTCGTCATATTGGTGCGGCCATTATAAGTTCTGATCATAAATTCGTTATTTGCTACCTCAAAAAACCCCAGGTACCGATTTTCATTGGAATCGGAACACAATTGGCAAATTCGTGGCGCGGTCATTTTGAATTTGTAAGTTTTAATGATTTAATGATTTCGATTTTCGGACCGATTATAATAACTTTTCTATAAACTAGAAAGTTGTTAACATTGGGGTTTTCCTAGAGACTATGTATGTATGTATGTCAAGTGAAGACGATGTGTTGATAGTAAACTTCTAAACAAGTGAAATTGTTGAAAGACAAAAGCTAAAAAGTGAAAAGGTGACGATAAGATTGACGTCCTTTAAGTCCAGGCAACGTTACCCAGCGTTAACTAGTATTAAATAAAGGTGTCACAATATCATAAACTAAGAGTAATAACTACTCCAAGGTTGAAAAGTGAATATGAATCATAATTATACCATAGAAAATTCTATAAAAAATCAATATTTGAAAGACAATTGAAATTTAATTTTCGCGCCACGCCACGATTTTATTGTATTTTTGTGCTCCGTTTATGTTTACTACATCTTGCGTGTTCAAACGGCGCATAATGGCAGTGATGATAGACTCTTTTGAGTTTTCTATCGACGCTTTTATGGCAGTTTGGCATACAGCTTTACGACTAATCATCATATCAGCTCACACGCCACAACAGACGTTAAAATGTCCTTCATACATTAAATATAAATTCACTATAACATGTCATGTAACTAGCTATGAAATATCAAAAGCTTCTCCTTTGCCTACTCCTTCAAGTATCCACCATCAATTTTGGATGATATTCGAAGGAATTGTGTGGGAAAAGGAACAAAACCTCCAGTTTTACGGCTTTACTACTATAAACGATATTAGAATAAAATCTATATTATTATTCTATTTTAGTTCAAGTATCACATGCAAAAATAAATTTCCACACCTAAGGTTTTGGTTTTAAAATAAATGTCTGACTATACAGCGTTTTATTTACAAATTACTTCAAATAATTGTAACTTACTTTGGCATCGTTCTGGTCAAAACTGCACTGTATAAAATTAAGAGACTCCCAGGTCCAGGGTCTTCAGTGAACTAAAAAATAAAGAATTTTTTTAAAATATTAGGAAATTCAGGAAAGTGCGATAAAATCTGCTCTTGGATAAGTGCAATGATTTAAAAATGGATATTACAAGCTGTTTCGATAGATGTTAACACTTAAGGGTCAACTATAATGCACGTAAGAAGCGCACGTCATATGTACCGTCTTATGGAAATTAGTGTTTTTGGCCATATTAGACGTACGCCGTCCGTGTTTTCATTCGCTAAGTTTTGCTAAACGTAAGCCGGGCCGTATACCAAAGCTGCATAGACGTCATATGCAGCTTTTCGTCACTTTTGTATGGACATTTATGTAGCAAAGGGCATGAGACGACTTCTCTCTTCTTTACACTCCTTTAATCCCTCATGGGACATAGAGCGGAAACAGTTGCCCTCCACCGGACTCTGTTTTGCGCGACAGCTCTCAGTTCCGACCAGGATCTCCCAGTTGTTGCGGCTTCTGCTAGTAGGGTTCTCCTCCACGTTGTTCTAGGTCTTCCGACTCGACGGGATCCTTGCGGATTATAACCAATGGCCTGTTTGGCTAGATTTTCGTTTTCTCGTCGCAAGGTGTGGCCAACCCAATTCCATTTCCTTCGCTTGCTTTGGTCGTCTATCTTGCCAGCGGATTTTTAGGATACTACGCCAGCATCTGTTGATGAAAACTCGAACTGCCACTGTTCCCTAAGAACTCCCTTAAAGTTAGAAGTTGAACAGCCGCAATTTGGGGTTAGTTGAGGTCTCAGGCAAGCATGCATATGCGCCTCGTGCTTTATTAACTTCCCAGTAGGAAGTCACTGTAATCTGTCCGAAAATCGAGATCGAAATTTTTAACCTATTTTAATTTTTGAAGGTCCCAAGAGTATTTTAAGCAAAAATTTGAGAGGAAGTATGGGTGTGTGCGTACGTATGTGGGCACGATATCGCGCGAACCAAAAAAGAAAACGTCTTAGTTGAGGTGTCGTTCGAAGCATATTAACGGAAATATGATCTGGAAAGATTTTTATAAATTTTGGTCGAGGCGTTTCTTGGTTTAAACGACGTAAGAGATTTTTGTACCTGCACGATATCGCGCGAACTACAAAAGATATCGACTTACTTGAGGTGCCGTTCGAAGCGTATTAACGACAATATAATTTGAAACTTTTTTTATAAAATTTGGTCTTGCCTTTTTTTTGGTTTAAACCACATAAGTGATTTTTGTACCTGCACGATACCGCGCGACCCAAAAACTATATCGACTTCTTTGAGGTGCCGAAAGAAGAATATTAACGAAAAAAGCTCTGAAAAAAAAAAAATTACATATCATTTGGTTGCGTCTTCATTTTGTTTAAATGGAAAAACTTCGGCGAATGTCAGGAATACCTTAAATTGCTAAGTTTTGCTAATATTTAACAAACTTGATAGAATGAGAAACCCTCTAAGCGAAGTGATCTTTTTTGGATTCTGCACAGCGATAGCTTTCCATCAAAACATCACTTGACAAAATCCGACAACCTTTAAAAATTGTGCAAAAATTACGTACCTTACAAACATCGCACTTTTTTACTTGGAATTATTTTCCACGTCCTACAGTTTCAGGAAATTGTGGTTCATCCCGGGATTTCCAGTAGTTACCGAAAAATTTGTTCTTTTTGTTCAAGTCTGACAAGTAATTTACATTGATTAGTTTTGCTAATATCTCCGGAAATTTGTACTAGCTTCTCCCAGGATTACTTTGTCACCAGTTCTGATACTCATCAGTTTCCCACTAGTTCTAAACGTATTACTATTTTCTAAGAAGTCAGTCTATTCCGTCTACGATTATCATTCTGGGAAGTTGATCGTGTGGACCGAAGGGGTCAAACCCACTTCCCAAGTGGTTAATTCCGGAACTTAGAGTGTCGGATTTTGACAAGTGGTGTTTTGTTGGAAGGCTATCGCTGTGCAGAAGGCAAAATAGATCACTTCGCTTAGAACGGGTCTAATTTCATCGATTTTTTTAGATATGAGCAAAACTTATCAATTTAAGGTCTTTCTGACACTTATCCGAAGTTTTTCCATTTCAACAAAAAAAGGTCCGACCGAATGCTATGAAATTTTTTTCAGAGCATTTTTTCGTTAATATTCTTCTTTCGGCACCTCAAAAAAGTCAATATAGTTTTTAGTTCGCGCGGTATCGTGCAGGTACAAAAATCATTTTTGTCGTTTAAACCAAAAAACGGCTCAACCGAATATTATAAAAATCGTGTCATATTGTCGTTATTACGCTTCGAACGGCATATCAAGTAAGTTGATATTTAGCCAAGAAGGGTACGGCGGCAGATTGCGCGCTGTGAGTCCCTAAGGGAATGGCAGGGGAAGTGGGATGAGTCTGTTAAGGGTCGTTGGACCCACAGACTTATCCCTAACGCGGAAGTATGGGTTTCGAGGGAGCGTGGGGAAGTAAGT
The DNA here is from genome assembly GCA_949987705.1 of Thereva unica. Classification (NCBI taxonomy): domain Eukaryota; kingdom Metazoa; phylum Arthropoda; class Insecta; order Diptera; family Therevidae; genus Thereva; species Thereva unica. The sequence goes on from CATLJY010000131.1 coordinate 27,181, forward strand.
TACGACCTCACGCAGTTCCTGAGCGGACATGGGGGGTATAGGAAATATCTCCACCGCTTCGGGCACGACGATTCACCGTTGTGTCCGGTATGCCCAGCGACGGAAGAAGACGCAGAGCACGTCTTCTTTGCCTGCTCGAGATACGCCGAGGAAAGGGCGGAATTAGAAGAAACCAGGCCCAGGCGCCACTAACGCCGGAAAACATCGTAGACCACATGATGGGATCCGAGGAGGTGTGGAGGAAAGTGGAAGCAACCTTTGAATAGAGAAGATAAGGAACCGAAAATAGCGTACATGTACACAGATTTGAGGGAAGCACTTGGGATCAAGAAATTTTCTCTCTAATTCTCTCCCTCCACTTTAACCACAACAACAAAATACATTCACTTTAACCACAACAACAAAATACATTGTCTATCCCGGACATAGGCGTAGTGAAATTTGTTCAGGTTTTGCGAAGGGTCTGCTTCAAACATTTAGGCAAGTGAAGCGTTCTCACCGAGATGGTTGCTGAGAAACGATATCCCTCCCGGTTTTTGAATAAATATAACAAAGCCACTGTCCGGGATTGACACAAATACGTAAAGAATGCTATTCATTAGTGTTGCCAAAATGCTTCCCCGTGTGTAATAAATTGCACTTCCTCGTCTTCTCTATTCAAAGGAAGCAACCCTGAAGGCCATTCACAGAAAGTTAAGGCAAGAAGAAGCCACAAGAAAGAGAGAAAGGCGAAGAAATGCCGCGAGCAGTAGCAACCCCTATGGGTAAAGACCAGAGGGACACCTAAAGGGTCATGGGGGTGACGCCCGCCCGAAGTAATGCCTCGCGGCGGTCCCGGGCGGGGTAAGCGTCACACAACACAGGGGGGTGAGTTTATTCAGTAAAAATCTGAAACGCCGTCTGAGTGCGGACCCTCAGCCGGTCTCTAAGAAAGATTCTCACCAGCTCTCGTCAAAAAAAAAAGTAAGTTGATATCTTTTGTGCTTTGGGTGATTTCGTCCAGGTATGTACAAAAGCACTTATGCCGTTTAAACTAAAAAACGGCCCGACCAAATTTTATGAAAATCTTTTCAGATCATACTTCCGTTAATACGCTTCGAACGACACCTCAACGAAGTCGTTATCTTTTTCGGTTCGCGCGATATCGTGCAGGAAAAAATGACCGCATACGTACGATCATGCACACACTTATATGTACTTCCTCTCAAATTTTTGCTTAAAATGTTATTGGGACCTTGAAAAATGAAAATACGTTTAAAATTTCGATTTCGATTTTCGGACCGATTACAATAACTTCCCTATACTGGGAAGTTAATAACCTCGGTTTGTATACAATTTCCACATATTAAACTGAGGTTAACAAAAGATCTTAGTTCGCCTAACTGAACTTGAACTTAAGCTGAACGTAAAAGCTCGCTCAAAAGAGTGTAATCAACTGGAATAGTGGAATGCCATTCCAGTGAACTTTTACAATTCTGGCTCCAGCTGATGTAAAAACCACAACAATTTCAAACACGAGCTGAATATGAACAGGACTTTAGCCGATGAAGGTAAGTGAAGCCGATGGCGTTGGTGAAGCCGGGGCATAATAAGGGTATCTTCAAAGCTTGCTTAAAGAGATTTCCTAATACATAAGACAAATGTTGGGTTCAACTCATAGGGCCCTTATGAGAAACTGATCAGACATACCTCACTCCAGTATTACTAATTATGTTTTACGTCGTGTACATCAGGAAGCGAAGGGGAAAGACTTCTTTCGACATACCGATCATTTGCCACGTGGGGTCCTTGTGATCAACCGGTCCGTACGAAAGGAAAACCAAGATTGCCTAACTACCACCACCACGTCGAGCAAGAAAGAGACCCGAAAGGGTGGTGGTGGAAAAACAGTCCCAGTGCCAAACACTTTTAGCCTTGCACTAGAATCGGTACTCCGAAACTCCTTTTGTAAATGCAAAAACGGCTGCCAAAGCAATTATGAAAGCAGGAAGGCAGTCATCTATCGATAACTTTAACATATCAATTTACTATTTAGACAATGCAACGCATTTTAACTCACATCTAAACATACATGTTATTGAGCAATGTTCAGAATAAAATAATGTATAATATCAAATTTCTACTTTATTCAATGGAAAAAGTGTGGTTTAAAGCAAAGTATACTAGTTTACTTAAAGGATTTTTTATAAAGGCAATTGATACTTACATGTCTTAAATGCTGCTTAATAAATAGCTGCACTTCATTTGAATTTTTCATCTCAAATATGTAGAGCTAAAAAAAAACAAAAATAATATTTAAACAAATTTAATAACAATTAATACATACCTTTTCGGTCACTGTATCTTGAAAATACGAAGTACTGTGAGGAATAAATGAGTTTTCTCCCGGAACAGTAACATAGATTTTGTTTTTCCCAGCGGCTAGCATTAAAGATTCTGTCAAAGCGGCCACCAATGCTTGTTTTTGCTGATGCTCTGTTGGGGCTAGCAATCTTGAATTTTTTTTTAAATAAACTACAAGACTTATACAAGATTAGCGGAACCTACTTTTCTATTGGCTGTGCTCCCATTCGTGCCTTACTATCGAAGAGGAAATGTTTTAAAATGAATCCTTGTAAAGCTGAATGAAGGCCTCTTGTTCCGTTCCTTTGACATCTAAGTCCATAAGAAAGCTCTTGACCGACAGTTTCAAAGACGATGCCGGTTCTTGTCCATTCCCCACGTGGGGGAGCAACAGCATTTCCAAAGCAAAGTTGACGAAGTTCCTGGCAAATGAAAATCATAGTTATTTACTTTTTTGTTTTCTAAAATAGATTTGTCTTTTTGTAACCTTGATACATTTGCTTCGTAGTTATATACAAAACCATAATTTTTGTATACAGGGTGGGTGATTTGACGTGAAAAGTCGTTTGGACAATTTTTTGATCAACTTAAACTCTACTAACTCCTAAACCATTTATCGTAGAGCAGCGTAATTAAGCTCATTTTTTATAGAAATGTAGGCACGCCAGTTTCTCCTTTTAGAAGATATATAAGTTCGGCTTCTATACAAGACAGACATGTGCCAGACCCTGCCTGCCCATTCTAGAGTGGGGAAACAATAATCGTGTCGTTTTTACCCCACGAAAACCAAGTACTGTCTTATTTCAAAGAAACAGTTCAACACTTCTCCATCCGTAACCGTAGGTAAAGTTGAACTAATGCCCGACCCCTCCCTACACATCTTAGGCGTGACATTAGCCAAAGACTTGCGATGGAATCACCATATATTTCAAATCGCCAAACAAGCATCCCAGTGCTTGGGATTTCTTAAAAGGTGCAAGTTCCTCCTCCAGCCATCGGCCCGTGCTGTTATTTATAAATCCTACATTTGGCCCCTTCTCGAACACAACTCCCTCGTTTGGAGCGGCGCTTCGATAACCACCGATGGTTAGGTAAGGTGCAAAAAATAGCACTTAAATGAATTGATGACGACACCGTTTGCTCCACCATCGACTCCTTGAGCCACCGTAGGAATGTAGCAGCACTGCCAACATTTTATCGCTACTACCATAATGACTGTTCCTCCGAGATAAACGCTCTTCTGCTTCCACGGCAATCTTATACCCGCAACCCCAGATTAGCCCACTCGTCTCATTCCCTCCCCTTTCACGCACTCAACAAGATATGAATTCGTTTGTAAATAGAACAACTCGAATGTGGAATAATCTTCCGCAGTCAGTATTTCCGAGCTCCTTCAACATCCAAGAGTTCAAATGCAGGGTTCATCACCACCTTCTTCAACACCCCTTGAACCCCATAACTCTTAACCTATCCCCCCTCCTCCCGTACTAAGCTTGCTGCTAGACATTGCACTATGACGTGACAAACGACATGATGGACTAGTAGTACAGAGGGTGATTCTTGAGTTTAGTACTGTCACATAAAAAAAAACGGTGCACTACGCAATGAACTGGTCAGAAACAGCTACGGTCATGCATTAGAATTCGCCCTAAGTCCTGGGGATGAGATGCCGGTATTCGACGAGAGCTGAACTCGCCTTAAAAATACTTGTTACTGCTAATTCCATCTTAGGCAGAAATCGTAGAGATCGGAGCGATTGGTTCGATAATGAATTCAAGCTGGCAACTGAAGGTATGTATACCAGGTAATCCAGCAGTCTCAAAAAACTCGCGAAGAGAAATAGAAATATAAAGAGCTCTGAAAAGAACTAGTTGGGATGTGGGTTTGACCCCTTCGGTCCACACGATTAACTTCACAGTATGATAAACGACATTGGAATAAACTGACTTCTTACAAAATAATTATACCTTTAGCACTATTGGAAAATTGGCTAGTATCAGAACTGAGGACAAAGCAATCCCGAGAGAAGCTAGTTCAAATAACTACTATATAACAGTAGTAAATCCACAAGATTTTTCTAGAGTTTTTCCTGGACGTTAGCAAACAAACATTTCCTCCGTATTCCGTTCGTTGCACTAAAGCGGGTGTTCCAATTCGTATTGAGCGTCCTGAAGGGCCGTTGACAAACTAAGAAGCGAATGACTTCATTTAGAAATTCCAAAGCTTTCCGGAGATATTAGCAAAACTGTAACTATTAAGTACTTATCAGACTTGACCAAAAAGAACAAATTTTAGGTAACTGCTGGAAATCCCGAGATGAACCACAATTTCTTGAAACTGTATCACGCGTAGAAAACAATCCCCGTCAAAAATTGCTAATCCAAGGTTTGAAAAATTCGCGCTGTTTGTAAAGGGTAACGAAATTTTTGAACGATTTTGAAAGGTTGTCGGATTTTGACAAGTGATGTTTTGTTGGACTGCTATCGCTGTGCAGAACCCAAAAAAGATCGCTTTGTTTAGAACGTCTCATTCCATCGAGTTTATTAGATATTAGCAAAACTTGTCAATTTATGCCTAATCTCCAATGAGAAAACCAACCACGAACCAACCACGTACCAGTAGGCTGAATTTGCTGACAAAATGTGTTCACACACATTTCTATCACTGTAGATGTGAATTGTCAGAAATGTCTGTTTTGTTATTATTATTATTAGATTCGACTTTTGTTACGGCGCAGCAGCGCGTAACAGATATCTTCAAAAAAAAAAAAAAAAAAAAAAAAAAAAAAAAAAAACCTAAAACACAACACAATACAATACAAACATGTAAACATAAACAAACAGACAAAATTACTAATAAAATAAATATATTAAGCCTATAAAATACATTTCTAAAACTACAACTAAATTAAACTAATAAAATTAAAATAAACCTACATCTAAATAAAAACTAAATCTAACTACTTATTAACTAACTAACAAAGTACCTGCAAAGAGAAAATGATTAAAAATTGACCAACAATAAATATAATAAATAATTACCTGGAAGGCACCTGGACCAAGTGCCTTCAACCAAAAGAAGCAGGAAAAAACAGGGCTCAATATCTAAAATTAAATAAATAAAATAAAATAAATAAAATAAACGTTAAAAAATATATAAAAATATTCAAAACTAAATTCTACTTACCCAATTTTATTACGACATGTAGAAATGTCAATTTTCAACAGAAAGCTCAAAAGCTTAAAGCTGGGGTGAGATCAGAATAAAACAATTTGGTCTAAACTCAAAAGTTATACGACTTTAAACGTGTATAACAGCTTTCTCCCCCCCAGCTTTAAGCTTTCGATCGGATGCGTCTGATCTATAAAGTTCACAGCAGCAGCACGAACTTGGCTTTTTAAGTTTCACATTCCGTCCAGTTTGATTCAGATCGCGAAACGAAACCCGACAGGCATTGACCGTCAAGGAGAAGACCAGGAGAACATTTTTTTTTTAATTTTTTTAATAATCATATTTAACAAAGACAGGCAAAGACCGTCCTTTATTTTCAGGGTCTGACAGGTATTTACCGTCATAATTAATACTTTGGCTGGCATTAGTCGCCAAATTAGGGACTTAGATAACCGACAGGTTTCACCGTCGGTTCGGGGGTTAGCTTAGTGAATAATTCTTGTGGTTACCGGTGGTGGAAACATCGTGGGAAAGGAATCTAGGAAATTTCCCAACAAATGTTATGGGGAGATTTCAAGAGTATTTTTACCTTGAAATTTCCGGTATATTTATAGGTTTGATTACTTTCATTGAATAAATTTAATTAGGAGTTTTCAAAGGTGTGGATATACCTTGAACACTCCTAGAGGAATTATTCCAAAATTGTATGATTAAAGCACACCTCGCCAAGATATAAAGGCTGTTTTTTTTTATGTATTGGTGAAAGAAATTTATATTCACGGTTCCAAACACGGGTGATTCGAAAATCACCTTTGAGTGGAACAATTAGTCAAAGCTTTCAGAAAGTTTTCCTTGAATTTAAGGCGCCATAAAAGCAAGGTTGATATTAATTATTTTAAGCAATAGTGGCCAATTTTAAGCTCAATGAGCTACCATTAAAAATTGCAAGAAGCAAATCTTATACGGCGCTATTTGCGGTGAAAAAACAACCGTTGCAATTATTGAGTGTTGGCAGCCACGTCTGGTATAATCCGACGTAATTAAAAAGAGGAATTTTTCCATGATCACAAGGGAATTTCTCTGAGCTTTGATAGTTTAATAAATCTTTGGACAAATAGTAATTATTATTTCATTACAGATGTGGGGGTCTCATCGTAACAACTCCCCATAATTAATAAAACTTGAAATATATTCTAAACAACACTTTTATTAAAAACTTAAATATGAAAACAACTTTCAGCCGGAGCCGTCGCAACAGTACTGAATTCGATGTTACAATTTACTGACTGCTGGGCTGTTGCAATTTTAGATAACTGCATCTCTCAACTGAGGACTGATTGCGACTCAGAACTTTGGGGTACGCCACATCACTCCCCCCTTTATCAAAAAAAATATATTTTTTTTTATTCTTTAGATCTGTGTCGCAATTGCAGTTTACAAAAATTTTATTTTTATACTAATATGATATTTCATTGTTATTAGCTTAGACTAAGTATTAATTCCTTTTAAACTTTTATATAACATTTGTTAGTTCAAAATCTTATTTATATTTATATTTAATGTATGAAAATAATTTTTTCTATAAAAACTAATTCTAACTTCCTGCCAGTAAAAAAAAATATATATATATATGTGTTCTTTTATGTTTATAATTGGAAAGAAACTCTTTTTTTTATTTTTTCTTTACTTTCTTCTGTGGGTAATTCTTCATTACATACAAAAGCGGGTTTTAATCTGTCAATCGTTATTGTTTGTTCTTTGTCTTTTATTAGAATTTTGAAAAACTTTTTGTGTCTTTCTATTACTCTGTAAGGACCACTGTAAGGTGGGTGCAAGGTTCCTTTATAAACTTCTTCGCGCATGAATACGTATGGTGTAGTAAACATGTCTTGGGGTATGAAAATGTTGTTTTGCGTTCGCGTGCGTGAAGTTTGCGGTCGTATGTGTGCTAAAGTTTCATATATTTCCTTTGCCTCTTTTGTGTTCATTGTTAGTTCTTTCGTTGTGTCATTGGCGATCAGTTCGCCCGGTAAACGTAAAGGTTGGCCATAAAGTAATTGGGCCGGTGCTACGCCTAAATCTTCCATGATGCTAGACCGAATGCCTAAGAGAATCCAGGGTAAACTGTTATACCATTTCTTAGGATTTGGGCTGGCTCGGATCGCTACCTTGAGTTGTCTATGGAATCTTTCGATTGACCCGTTTGACTGCGGATGATAAGCAGTGGTTCGAATACGATGGCTGCCAAACATGGTGGAAAGGTCTCTGAAAAACGCAGATTCGAACTGGCGACCTTGATCCGTTGTCACTGTTCTTGGTACACCATATCGAGCGATCCACTGATTTATAAAGATTTTGGCAATCGTCGAGGCAGAAATGTCTCTTAAAGGTATGGCTTCCGGCCAGTGTGAGAAACGATCCTTGATAGTTAAAAGATATGTATACCCGTTAGACGGCGGTAAGGGACCTACGAGATCTAAATGTATATGTTCAAAACGGCCCTCCGGTATCTTGAAATTTTCGTTGGGGGCGTTGGTGTGTTTTGTTACTTTTGATTTTTGGCAAGGTATGCATGTTTTGGCCCACCGATTGATGTCTGCATTGATTCGCGGCCAGAAGTATTTAGCCGTTATGAGCTTCCTTGAAGCTCTTATTCCGGGATGTGAGAGACCGTGGATGATGTCGAAAATAAGACGTCGTAACGTCTCTGGGACATAAGGTCTTTTGATTCCTGTAGAGATTTCACACCAAATGTCTTGATCTTCTAATGGAACATTAATCCTTTCCAGGATCCACTTGCTTTTTTCAGTCTTTTCTGAGTTGAGAATCTTTTTAAGCTCCGGGTCTTTGGCTTGTTCTGCAGATAGAAGTTGTAGATCTAGTTTCTTAAGTTGGAAAGTGTCTACGTGTGCTCTTGATAAAGTGTCCGCGACAACGTTTTGTTGGCCTTTTACATGTCTTATATCATTTGTAAATTGGGAAATATAATCTAGTTGTGTAGTTTGTCTTGGAGATTTTTCATTTTTTGAACCTATGGCATTTATGAGGGGCTTATGGTCTGTGAAAATTGTGAGATCTCTGCCTTCGACGAAATGTTTGAATCTTTTTATAGCTAGGTAAATAGCCAGAAGCTCTCTATCGTATGTGGAATACTTTTTTTCTGATGGTTTTAATCTTTTAGAAAAAAAACTTAATGGCTCCCATTTGTTGCCATTTAGCTGCTGTAGCACCGCACCTGTGGCGTCGCTTGATGCGTCGACCCACAAACTAACCTTCGCTTTTGGGTCTGGATGTACGAGAAGTGTGTGGTTTTCTAGGTCTTTTTTAATGGTATTGAAAGCGATATCGTGTTCGTTTGACCAACTGAATTCTATTTTCTTAGTATTCCGTTTAGGATTCGTTTGAAGAAGTTTGTGTAGGGGCATAGCCACTTGAGCGATGTTGGTCAAGAAACGATGATAGAAATTTACCATACCTAGAAAACGCTGAAGTTTTTTAACACTAGTTGGTGCGGGAAAATCTTTAATAGCTTTTATTCTACTTTCGGAGGGGGCAATTCCGGACTCGGTGATTGTATGTCCGAGAAAATCCAACTTGGGTACACCAAAAATGCATTTTTGCGGATTTGTGTTGATGCTGTACTTCTGTAGTCGTTTGAAAACGAGGTGAAGATGTTGTTTGTGTTCTTCTGGCGTTTTGCTGCCCACTAGGATATCATCAACATATGCAAAAATGAAATCGAGACCTTGTAGTACCTCATTGATGAAACGTTGGAAAGTTTGGGCTCCATTTTTTACGCCAAAAGGCATGCGTAAAAATTCGTAGAGACCGAATGGTGTGGTTACAGCCGTTTTATATACGTCTTCCATCGCCACCGGAATTTGGTGGTAAGCCCTAACGAGATCGATTTTTGAAAAAATCGTGCAACCGTGAAGATTGATTGTACAATCATGTATATTTGGCAACGGGTATTTATCGAAACTAGTAACGGCATTTAGTTGCCTATAGTCTCCGCACGGTCGCCACTCGGTGGAGTCTTTCTTGGGCACCATATGGAGTGGTGAGGCTACGGATGAAGAAGATGGTTGGCATATGCCTAGTTTGACCATTGTTTCAAATTCACCTTTGGCTGCTTTGAATCTTTCTGGATTCAGTCTTCTCGGTCGGGCTGCTGGAAGAGGACCTGTTGTGTATATGTGATGTACGGTGTTATGTTCCACTGGTTTGTTAAAGTTTGGTGGGGCTTTAAGAGTGGGGTATTCGTTTAGAATAGAACCGAATTCTCCGGTTAAGGTATACAATTTCGGCGTACAACATTTAACGAATTTCTTGAAGCAATTTACCGTGAAAGCAGTTTGTTTGTCTCTCAACTTTCTTCCGCGTATGTCTACCATTAGGTCGAAGTTATACAAAAAATCGGCTCCAATAATTGCGTAGTCTATACAAGCTATCGTGAAAGTATGTTGGAAATCGCGACGAAGGTTTAAGTCTAAAGTCAACGTTTTACAACCGTAAGTTGTGATTGGCGCGCCATTTGCTGCTATAAGCAACATGTCCGTTTTCGTCCCTTGCTTTTTGAATAATTTCCTAGGTACAACTGAAATTTCCGCGCCTGTGTCGATTAGAAAATTTATGTTGGTTGATTTGTCTAGTACAAATAAACGGCATGATTTTCTGCCTGAAGTCGCTGCCGCGTACGATGAGGCTACATGTCGTTTTTTGCGTTGGTAGTCACTTGATGTTGACATGGTTGTATGCATTTTTTAGCATTCTTCCCGTATTTGTTGTGATACCAGCAAGTTTTATCTGGGCTGCGAAATTTTCGGTGTACCTCGCGTCGTTGGCGTGAATTGTCTCGCGATAGGCTTCTTGCCCTAAAATTGTTTTTTGTTTCGAGCCTACCGATGCGGGTTGTGAGGTTCTTCACCAAACGCGTTAGTTGCCTAACGTCTGAGTCATTGCTGTTGGTTGAACTACTTCTTATTTCGGCTACTCTTGCAGTTGACGTGGAATCCAGAATTCGATCTGCGATGGAAAAAACTTCTTCCTGTGTATGGGAGTTTTCTATCGTTATTATGCATGACTGAATCGTTGCCGGGAGTTTGTTAATCCATAGCTTCCGTAGAAGGGATTTATTTACTAGGCTATTTCCTCCCGCCAAAGCCTCCATCTGCCTATAGAGTTCGGAGGGTTTGGAATCTCCTAATTCACATTTGTGTAATAGAGCGTCCAGTCTCCGCTCTTCGGAATCTGTACTTCTAGCTAGGAGATGCCTCTTCAGAGTTTCGTATTTCTCATCCGCTGGCGGGTTAAGCAATATGTCAGCCACGACTTCTATCGTTTCTGATGGTAATGATGCCACCAAGTGATCATATTTGGTACTTGAGGCAGTGATTCGTTTGACTCGGAAGTGAGTTTCAATTTGTACGAACCATAGATCCGGTCTGTTGTGCCAAAAGGGAGGCAACTTCAAAGTGGAAACACACCGGCTAACGTGTTCTTTAGATTCTTGGTTATCTTCATTACCCCTTTCCATGGTGTCGTGTTCGAACGGGTCTGGAGGAAATATTAAGTTCGGCGTTTCCTTTTCTGTGGCCATGACTTACTTGAAAACTTATGTTGCGCGAAATTCTTTTTGTTTATTGTTAGAAGAAAAGTGGGGTTGTGGAAGGCTTGCTTGGCTTACTAAAATACATGCGCCTCTTTATGAGTGAAGAAATGAAGGACGTAAATTTAAATTCTGGTTATATTTCACGAGGAGAATTTCCGTAGAAAATTTACACACAAAAATGAATAAAGGAAAATATTTTGGTTCAGTGAACTGAATTACCCCCAAAGAAATATGGCATAAAATTCTAAAATCCTAAAAAAAAATTTTTGTGGGAATTCAATAAACAGGATAGTCGTAATGAAACTATATGCAAAAACAAAGAAAAATTTCTTACTTAGTTTTATGGTGAGTAGAGAAACTTCGAGCTTATTTATTTTGGTTTTTGTTTTTTTTTTCTTCTTTCGCGATAATATAAAAAATCAATTTGTATTTGCGATGGTATCGATTCAATTCACAACGTTAAGCAAAAGAACGTAATCCAACAAAATACAAAAACAAAATCTTCTTAGCCCAGAAAGATTCACTATTATGGCGAAAACTACTTGAAAGTTAGTAAAAAAATCACTACGTAGGAATAACAGTTGCTGTAAATCCTCGTTAATTCGAACTTAACTTGAACTTGTCATTAGTAATTGACTAAAAAATCAAACTAGCGAAACTTAGAAAAAAAAATCATTCGCGGCGCACGCAAAACAACATTTTCTTCCGTTGACACAAAAACAATAAAAATTTTTTTACTGCTTTCTTTAGTATCCGTTAGAGACTATTCTTAAAGTAATATATGGGCGATTCTCCAGAACCTTTAACCTGCTTGTCGCTTCGAAATTTTTATGAATAACAATTTTTATAAGAAGATTAAAAATAAAAGAAGCTATCAATAATGTTAAGAAACTATTAATGAATAATAAGATATAAGTACGAAGTCATTTAAAACGATATATTGCAATAAAATTTGAAAAAATGTTCCGTTACCTGTCACTTTTCGGCCTGTCTTTAGCGCTTATCTGAATGAAAAACTATTTATATTTGTGATAGGAAGCGTTGAAACAAATAGTGAAAAGTGAAAAGTTGTAGTTTAACTCTTAAGGAAAAATGCAGTTGTGTTCGGTGCAGTGTCAAATCGCTATATTTTCCAAAAAACAACTCTGAAGTTTGTCCCTAGGTTTTGACGTCAAAGTTGTAACCCGCATGGTAAGTCGAAGTACTCCGAATTGTCTCATTTTATCATAAATTTTTTTAAACGCACTTATTGTTCAGACACTAACGAACATGTGCATACATTTTGTGACACAAATAAGTTGAAATTGGTTGATTTTTGGGCAAAACTGGCTAACGTGAACGTAGGTTACATTTAAATGTCAAAGTTGTAACTGCAATTAATTTGCTCATATTACATTAAATTCATCCCCGTAAAATTTCTTATGACCTATTGTAACTAGTTAAATCATATGTAACGTTTCCTTCACTTAAATTGTTTCATGAATCTTAAAAAAAAGGTAATTTAAGCGAATGTCAAAATTGTAACCATGTCAAATTTGATGTCAAAATTGTAACCATGTCAATATAACCATGTCATAAAAAAAATATGCGCATTGAATTTTTTAATGTTCTACATCAGAAAACATTTATTTATGAAATAAGAAACACAAAAAATATCATGGCACGGTTGTGCTATCAATTTGAAATTTCATTTTTCCAATTAGCTCAGGTTAAAGGTTCTGGAGAATCGCCCATATGTATATGAATATATTTTTTAAATTTAAATTTAAATTGATTTCACACTTTTCATTTGCTTTCTGAATAAGAACACCATTTCTTGCTTTGAAATTTAACATTCAATTATATTTAATCTATTAATTTCACCAATTCAATTATACTTATGTACAATGGTTATAACTCTTCCATTGTCTTCTTAAGCATATTCAAAAATCAAGTATGATTAAAATAACTAACGGGATTAAACGTTGCGGTAAAACTTGCACCATGTAGCGGATTTTCTTTTGTATTTTTTATGAAAATTTTCTGACTTATTCCGTTTAACTTCTTTATGTTTTATAGTGCATAATTAAAAATCGAAATATGCTTAAAATTTATGTTTAAAGTTTTTCAAATTTTCTTTCCGTACTAATATCCGTATATAAATATGTATGTAATTCAGAATTACTCACCCGTTTTTTTTTTTTTTTTTTTTAAATATAATTTCCTTCTTTTCTTGATAATTCTAATTTGTAATATGTGTCCTGACTATGTATTATATTCTCTTTTACTCTAAAAAAAATTTTATTACAATAATTTATGCTAAATTATATAATGTATTGAAATGATGCTTCCCTTGCTGCTATTGCTCTTGCGATTTTTTCGTTGTTTTTTACTAATTGTTGTCCGTTACTTATTATTTTTCGTCCTCGTGGTCGGTTAAACTGGACACATGGTTTGCGTTGGTGGATGCCGTTGCTTTCTCCAAAATATCCTTGAGCTCCTTGAACCGCATTTAAAGTAAGGTTTCCTTATTGTAAGTGGAAGTGATTTCTGCCGTGAGAAGTAATTTCCTCTCGGTGTATAGGTTTTTGTCTCCTCCTTTGAGTACTGCTACGCTCCGTTATTTGCTGTTTTTTTATGTTGTAATGTTTTAATGTTTATCCCTTTATGTAGAGATTTTATGTTAATGTTCGTCGGGGTCACCATTTATGTGGGGGTCTCATCGTAACAACTCCCCATAATTAATAAAACTTGAAATATATTCTAAACAACACTTTTATTAAAAACTTAAATATGAAAACAACTTTCAGCCGGAGCCGTCGCAACAGTACTGAATTCGATGTTACAATTTACTGACTGCTGGGCTGTTGCAATTTTAGATAACTGCATCTCTCAACTGAGGACTGATTGCGACTCAGAACTTTGGGGTACGCCACAACAGATATCCAGGAATTATCCGGATTAATCATAAGATAATTTTAAATTGACCTTCAGTCAAATTAATTTGCAATTTCGTTTAAAAAAAGTATTTAATTAAAATTAGAATTTAAATAGATTTAATTAGCTTTTATAATATTTAGGAGGAATTATATTTGAATTTTAAACCACTCCTGCGTTTTTATCAGAGACCTATCCTTTTACAGCATTTTTTAGAGATTTGAAAATAATATTTAAAAATTTTATTATTTTCGGCGTCTCGCGCCGAAACATGGTCCTTCGAGCCGGATAGGTCGTGGTCAAATCAAATATAATTTCCGATAAAGTGCTAGTTGAAAGCTTTTTATTTTTCTTCAATTATTTAGTTTGTCCAAAGATTTAATTATTTGTTATTTGTCTAACCCCGTGATATTAATATAAAGCAAAAAAATGAAAGGTATTCTGAGGCAACAAATTGCCTTAAAGCGAGAGTTGAATCAAACCTTATCCAACTACAAAAAGACACCTGTGGGTCGGAGAACCCGGGGGTATCTTTCAGGAAAGTTGGAATCGATAAAGTCCACATGGGAAAAATTTAAGGAAAACCATGATGAACTAGTTGTTGCAGATATCGATAGTATCGAAGATGAGAAAGTCCAAGCCGCCGTGTTGGCATATTCGGAAGGTATTCAGTACGAAGAATTCGAAGAAATGTATTCCGAATTCTATGGAGATTTAAAAGATGGGTTATTAGTTAGCTCGGGGACTGAACGTGAACAAGCGGGTTCACCCAAGGCAATTTTACAATTACCAACCTTGGACATCCCTAAGTTTGACGGGCAATACGCGTCGTGGAGAACTTTCCACGACAGATTTGTGTCGCTCATACATCATGAAGATCGACTATCAACGGTAGATAAGATGCACTACTTGAAGAGTAGTCTTACGGGAGATGCCCGGAAGGATTTAGATTCCTTCGACACCACTGCTGCAAATTATATGGCAGCATGGGAAGTTTTGTGCAACCGGTATAACAAAAAAAAGTTGTTGATATATGCTCAGTTGAAGCTATTATTCAATCAACCAAAGATTAGGACGGAATCATACCGGGAAATACGGACAACTTTGGACGAGTTGCAACGTATACAGCACAATTTAAAGGCACTTAAAGTAGACATAGCCAATTGGGATCCCATCTTCGTGTTCATAACAGCGCAAAAGCTGCCGGAGAAAACACGGAGTTTATGGGAACAATTGATAGCGAAGTCAGACGAGCTGCCATCCTTAAAGGAATTGATTACGTTCATGGAGCAACGTTATCGAAGCCTAGAGGCAACCAAAGATATCCATCTGTATAAGGCAGGGAGCAATCCTCACAAAGCTGAGAAGAGTCATAGTAGACTTACGACCTACTATACAAACCAGCAGGATAATCATACTACCAGTAAAGGTAGGTCCCAACCGGCTTACAGGCATCATACAGCCCCGGGATATAAGGGACAAAACAGGAATGGCTATCAAAAAAGGTCAGACCACCCTGAGAAAGGGAAATTTATAAATCACTGCCCTATGTGCAGAGAAAAACATTTTTTAACAAGATGTCAACGGTTCAAAGAACTATCAGTTACAGCCAGAAGAAATTGGCTGATCAAACACAAGCATTGCGAAAGATGTTTGTGGAACCATGAAACTGCTGAATGCACCACCAAACTCGCGTGTAGGACGTGTGGTAGCCAGCATCACAGTTTGTTGCACGATCAAACTGATCAGGGCAATTCAGCTAATTTACCTAGTGTCAGCACGGTCAACGAAATGACCGTGACTCAGTGTAACCACATTACGGATGTTACACAATCAATGTTGGCAACAGCCCTAGTGAAAGTGAGGGGCCGCAAAGGCGATGAGTTGACGTTACGGGCATTAATAGATCCCGGGTCACAAAGCTCATTTATTACGGAGGCTGCGTATCAAACTATAAGAGCGCAGACTTTCCCGGCTGATTTAAGTGTTTTTGGAGTAGCAGAAGCACAAGTCGCTACCGCAAATAAGGTGGCAAGATTTACGTGGTTGTCAACCAAAGGGGGTTACAAGAATAACATTGATGCGTACGTTATCCGGAGTATTACTAATATATTTCCACCAGAACGCACAATGAACAAGCACTGGCCACATATAGATGGGTTGGAATTAGCCGACCCAAAATTTATGAATCCAGGACGAATAGATATTCTCCTTGGAGTAGGAATATACGCGGATATCATTAGAAAGGGTCTGCGAAAGGGAATCAAAGGGGCTCCAGTGGCATTAAGGACAGCTCTAGGTTGGATTGTGTTTGGGGAGGTGCAGTCAGCAAACATACATCCTAAAAATATAAGTCTATCTGCATTTACGACGCAGCATGACGTGACATTAGAAGAGTTGAGCCGCCAAATTAAGGGGTTTTGGGAATGTGAAGAAATCCCTAAAGAAAGGCAATTGACCGGGGAAGAAAGTCAGTGCGAAGAATTTTATAATAAAACTACCATACGTAAGTCCAACGGGCAGTATGAAGTACGGATACCCTTTAAGGACGGTAACCCACCAAGTTTAGGGGAATCTCGGAGACAAGCCATGTCCAGGCTATTGCAGTCGGAAAAGAAGCTAGCCCAAAGGACAGAGTTGAAGGACTCCTATCAAAATTGTTTACAAGAATATATAGACTTGAACCACATGAGTTCAGCAAATGAATTCGCAGACGAAAGGTATTATATGCCACATCATGCTGTAATTAAAGACAGCACCGTTTGCCTCTGCAAAAACTACAAATGGGAAAAGCCTAAATGAGCAAATGCTGACAGGGCCAACGTTGCAGCCAAAATTATTTGCTACGCTTCTAAAGTGGCGGAAGTATCGGTATGCAATGACCGCGGACATTGAGAAAATGTATAGGATGATCCTTATCAACCCCTTGGATAGGAAGTATCAGACCATCCTGTGGAGGGCAAATATTAACTATCCTATACAAGAATACCAAATGAATACGGTAACATTTGGAACCACTTCAGCACCCTACCTTGCAATCAAAACCTTGCAAAGGTTAGCGGTCGATGACAACTCCTTGTTTCCTGAAGCAGCTAAGGTCGCCATGACTGATTTTTATGTGGACGATGTGCTTACAGGAGCGGATACGGTGCAAGATGCACAAATGTTGCAAGGGGATTTAATTAAACTATTGAAAGAAGGAGGATTTCATTTGCGGAAATGGGCCGCAAATCATGAGTCGCTCCTAAACTCGATCCCAGCCGAGGATCGCGAGTTACAACTGCCCTTACAGGTAAGGGAAGAAAATCAGATAAAGGCACTTGGCATATATTGGCATCCAGTGGAGGATTATTTTTCATTTGCAATCAATTGCGCAGAATTCAAGCCAGCTTCCACCAAAAGGAAAATTTTGTCGGAAGTGGCTAAGCTCTATGACCCACTAGGATGGATTGCGCCATGTGTAATTCTAGCGAAATTACTAATGCAAAAATTATGGATGGCTAAATATGATTGGGACGAGACGGTGGATCAAGACATTCGTGAAGAATGGAACTTGTTCCAAGAGCAGTTACCACATATACAGCACATCAAAATTCCACGATGGGTGGACATTTTAAGCACCACGACGGAGTACCAATTGATGGGCTTCTGTGATGCCTCGATCCGGGCATATGGAGCAGTGATATATATCAGGGTAATAAAAGAGGACAAAACCATCGACACGAAGCTGCTAATGTCCAGGACAAGAGTAGCACCTATTAAGCCGATGTCACTGCCGCGACTCGAATTATGTGGAGCCGTGTTATTAAGCAGACTGATGCGACAAGTGAGAGAGGACATGAAGCTGGGCAACATAGCATCACGATGTTGGACAGACTCCAAGGTGGTCCTAGCATGGATCAAGGGTTCGCCACAAAGATGGAAGACGTTCGTAGCGAACCGTGTTGTCGAGATACATGAGAATGAAGGTAACACAACATGGCACTACGTTCCTACAAAGGACAACCCAGCCGACATTGCATCTAGAGGAATAATGCCAGCAAGGATCCAGGAACTGACAACATGGTGGCAAGGACCTGGCTGGATGCGGGAAGCAGAGGAAAGTTGGCCGCAGCGACCCTTGGATAATTTTCAAACTTCCATAGAAGCTAAAGGTAAAACTCAAGCCACATTAACGATGCAGTCAGCACCACAGGAGTGGTGGTTGAACTACTCATCATATTTAAAAACAATAACACCTGGGAAAAATCTCCCGGAAGCCGACGAAAGTATAACAACGCCGGAAAGACCACAAAGACCATTATCACCGATACCACTGGATGGTATACCAGTAACACCTGGGAAAAATCTCCCGGATGCCGACGAAAGTATAACAACGCCGGAAAGACCACAAAGACCATCATCACCGATACCACTGGATGATATACCAGTAACACCGGGGAAAAATCTCCCGGAGGCCGACGAAATTATAACATCGCCGGAAAGACCAGAACCACCTATTTCAGAGGAAATAGAACAACAACTGGATCTGCCATCCACTTCAGGAAAAAATTTGGTTGATACCGCTTCGCTATCAAATGAGACCATACCAGAAGTAATACCCGAATTCGACACAGAACCATCACTGGATAACAAGATGTATGACAAGTGGACCGTTGACGGGAAACACTTCCAACTCTCGTATAGACAACTGCGATCAATTCCATATGCCGTCATACGAGGAAGAAGCAGGAAAAGACATACAGTCTTCTTATCCGAAAACCTTAAGGTGAACTTAAAAATCCTAGAGGACCATACCCAAATATGGTATGGATTAAAGGAGTTATAAACTCAAAAGAAAGGTTTTATGAAATAATATATATATATACATATATAATACCTGAATTAAATTTGAAATTACAATCATATTGATATACGCGAATAGATAAGATTTAAAAAAAAAAAAAAAAAAAATAATAATAATAATACTAATAATATGAATTTGAAATATATATTATGAATTAGAAAGTGCCTCTGATTTCTTTTGATGCGATGCATCAACAGGGGGGAATATGTTACGGCGCAGCAACGCGTAACAGATATCTTCAAAAAAAAAAAAAAAAAAAAAAAAAAAAAAAAAACACCTAAAACACAACACAATACAATACAAACATGTAAACATAAACAAACAGACAAAATTACTAATAAAATAAATATATTAAGCCTATAAAATACATTTCTAAAACTACAACTAAATTAAACTAATAAAATTAAAATAAACCTACATCTAAATAAAAACTAAATCTAACTACTTATTAACTAACTAACAAAGTACCTGCAAAGAGAAAATGATTAAAAATTGACCAACAATAAATATAATAAATAATTACCTGGAAGGCACCTGGACCAAGTGCCTTCAACCAAAAGAAGCAGGAAAAAACAGGGCTCAATATCTAAAATTAAATAAATAAAATAAAATAAATAAAATAAACGTTAAAAAATATATAAAAATATTCAAAACTAAATTCTACTTACCCAATTTTATTACGACATGTAGAAATGTCAATTTTCAACAGAAAGCTCAAAAGCTTAAAGCTGGGGTGAGATCAGAATAAAACAATTTGGTCTAAACTCAAAAGTTATACGACTTTAAACGTGTATAACAGCTTTCTCCCCCCCCAGCTTTAAGCTTTCGATCGGATGCGTCTGATCTATAAAGTTCACAGCAGCAGCACGAACTTGGCTTTTTAAGTTTCACATTCCGTCCAGTTTGATTCAGATCGCGAAACGAAACCCGACAGGCATTGACCGTCAAGGAAGAGGACCAGGAGAACATTTTTTTTTTAATTTTTTTAATAATCATATTTAACAAAGACAGGCAAAGACCGTCCTTTATTTTCAGGGTCTGACAGGTATTTACCGTCATAATTAATACTTTGGCTGGCATTAGTCGCCAAATTAGGGACTTAGATAACCGACAGGTTTCACCGTCGGTTCGGGGGTTAGCTTAGTGAATAATTCTTGTGGTTACCGGTGGTGGAAACATCGTGGGAAAGGAATCTAGGAAATTTCCCAACAAATGTTATGGGGAGATTTCAAGAGTATTTTTACCTTGAAATTTCCAGTATAATATTTATAGGTTTGATTACTTTCATTGAATAAATTTAATTAGGAGTTTTCAAAGGTGTGGATATACCTTGAACACTCCTAGAGGAATTATTCCAAAATTGTATGATTAAAGCACACCTCGCCAAGATATAAAGGCTGTTTTTTTTTATGTATTGGTGAAAGAAATTTATATTCACGGTTCCAAACACGGGTGATTCGAAAATCACCTTTGAGTGGAACAATTAGTCAAAGCTTTCAGAAAGTTTTCCTTGAATTTAAGGCGCCATAAAAGCAAGGTTGATATTAATTATTTTAAGCAATAGTGGCCAATTTTAAGCTCAATGAGCTACCATTAAAAATTGCAAGAAGCAAATCTTATACGGCGCTATTTGCGGTGAAAAAACAACCGTTGCAATTATTGAGTGTTGGCAGCCACGTCTGGTATAATCCGACGTAATTAAAAAGAGGAATTTTTCCATGATCACAAGGGAATTTCTCTGAGCTTTGATAGTTTAATAAATCTTTGGACAAATAGTAATTATTATTTCATTACAGATATCCAGGAATTATCCGGATTAATCATAAGATAATTTTAAATTGACCTTCAGTCAAATTAATTTGCAATTTCGTTTAAAAAAAGTATTTAATTAAAATTAGAATTTAAATAGATTTAATTAGCTTTTATAATATTTAGGAGGAATTATATTTGAATTTTAAACCACTCCTGCGTTTTTATCAGAGACCTATCCTTTTACAGCATTTTTTAGAGATTTGAAAATAATATTTAAAAATTTTATTATTTTCGGCGTCTCGCGCCGAAACAACTTTTCTGTTGTCATAACGTCATTTATGCATTGATTTTGATTGATTTTTGACATTTTTTGTACTAAATTGCCCGCTGAATTTCATGTGGCAACTCAAATGGTTTAACTAACACATACGAAAAGTTAACCCATGTCGACCAAAACACGAGCGAGACGGATAATTCAATTTAAGATGGGAAGGAATAGGAAGCAGCATTTTGGTTGGTTGGTTCGTGGTTGGTTTTGCCATTGGAGATTAGGCATTAAGGTCCTGACAATTAGCCGAAGTTTTTCTGTTTAAACAAAAAAGGCCTGACCGAATATTATGAAATTTTTTTCAGATTATTTCTTCGTTAATATTCTTTTTTCGGCACCTCAATGAGGTCGATATAGTTTTTAGTTCGCGCGGTATCGTGCAGGTACAAAAATCATAAACGTCGTTTAAAAAAAAAAAAAAAACGGTTCGACCGAATTTTATGAAAATATTTTCAGATCATATTTTGGTTAATACTCTTCGAACGGCACTAAGTCGATATCTTTTATAGTTCGCGCGATATCGTGCAGGTACAAAAATCACTTATGTCATTTTAACCAAAAACCGCTCGACCGAATATTATAAAAAAGATTACAGATTATATTGTCGCTAATGCGCTTCGAACGGCACCTCAAGTAAGTCAATATCTTACGTGGTTCGGGCGATATTGTGCAGGTACAAAAATCACTTACGCCGCTTAAACAAAAAAAACGGCTGGACCGAATTTTATGAAAATCTTTTCAGATCATATGTCGGTTAATACGCTTCGAACGACACCTCAACGAAGTCGATATCTTTTTTGGTTTGCGCAATATCGTGCAGAAAAAAATGACCACATAGGTACGTACGCACACACACACACACATATACTTCCTCCCAATTTTTGCTTAAAATGCTCCTGGGGCCTTGGAAGATGAAAATACGTCGAAAATTTCGATTTTGATTTTCGAACCGATTACAATAACTTCCTATACTGGGAAGTTAAAAATAATAGTTCAAAAAACCTAAAAACACGCTTTTAGGACGCACTAAAAATTACAAATAATTCGGACATTTAGTTTGATGGCTCAAGAGTTTTCCCTTTGCCAAATCTTCATTAGATCGCAGGTAAACATAAACAATTTCAGTTCGTGATGAACGATAAATAATTACCTATGCGAAATGGTTATAAGTAGGTAATCATCTTTATTGAATATTTACTATGATTTATTATAAAAGAAAGCGTGGAGCGTTTATGTAATATTTACTCTTTTCAGACAAAACGCTCCACGCCTTCTTTCTTAATAAATCATAGTAAATATTCAATAAAGATGATTACCTACTTATAACCATTTCGCTTAGATAGTTATTTATCGTTCATCACGAACTGAAATTGTTTATGTTTACCTGCGATCTAATGAAGATTAGGCAAAGGGAAAACTCTTGAGTCATCAAACCAAATGTCCGAATTATTTTGTAATTTTTAGTGCGAGCTAAAAGCGTGTTTTTTTAACCGACTTCAAAAAAAGAGGAGGTTACTCAATTCGACGTGTAGGTATTTTGTGGTCCTGTTCACGCATAACTTTGTAACCCAATAACTTTTTTGCTTCTTTTTGGTTCATTCGAAGGGGGAGCTTCCCACGGTGGTCCCATTAATTTTTTTCTAAATTCTGATAACGGAGTTCGAAATTAGGCATAAAAAACTTTTAAAATTGGTTCGACCTAAACATTTCATAGGCACCGAACAAATTACTTTATTGTTGTAAATCTGGCAGCAGGCCGATCGGGGAGTGGGTAGAGCGTCGGATCCTCGATTCAGCGTAGTGTGGCGTTTGCAGATTCGATCCCTGGTCGGGGCAGGCCGGTTGTTTTCTTTTTATCTTTTTCTTCTTTCTGAAATGATTTATTAACATACTAGCTGGGACCCGGTGCGCCTACGCTGCACCCATAAGTCAATAGTAAACAATAAAAACCATCCATTGACTTAATATTTTTCGAGATATGAATTTTACCCAGATGAAATGCCTCAAAGAGCATGGGTCTTGCGTCGGCTGCCATGAATCGGTATATTGAGTCTACTGCATTGCTTATTGTATTCTACTTATCATACCCTTTAATTTGATACCCATGTTGAGGGGGTTGTGAAGAAAGTGGTAATCCGGCCTCTTTAGACGGCCGCCATGGATCTAAAGATATATTTTGTATACTACATTGCTTATTGTATTCTACTTATCATACCCTTTCATTTGATACCCATGTCGAGGTGGTTGTGAAGAAAGTGGTAATTCGGCCTCTTGAGACGGCCGCCATGGATCGAAAGATATATTTTGTATACTACATTGCTTATTGTATTCTACTTATCATACCCTTGCATTTGATACCCATGTCGAGGTGGTTGTGAAGAAAGTGGTACCCCGCCCTCTTGAGACGGGCGCCATGGATCTAAAGATATATTTTGTATACTACATTGCTTATTATATTCTACTTAACATACCCTTTCATTTGATACCCATGTTGAGGTGGTTGTGAAGAAAGTGGTACCCCGCCCTCTTGAGACGGCCGCCATGGATCGAAAGATATATTTTGTATACTACATTGCTTATTGTATTCTACTTATCATACCCTTTCATTTGATACCCATGTCGAGGTGGTTGTGAAGAAAGTGGTACCCCGCCCTCTTGAGACGGGCGTCATGGATCTAAAGATATATTTTGTATACTACATTGCTTATTATATTCTACTTAACATACCCTTTCATTTGATACCCATGTTGAGGTGGTTGTGAAGAAAGTGGTACCCCGCCCTCTTGAGACGGCCGCCATGGATCGAAAGATATATTTTGTATACTACATTGCTTATTGTATTCTACTTATCGTACCCTTTCATTTGATACCCATGTTGAGGTGGTTGTGAAGAAAGTGGTACCCCGCCCTCTTGAGACGGCCGCCATGGATCGAAAGATATATTTTGTATACTACATTGCTTATTGTATTCTACTTATCATACCCTTTCATTTGATACCCATGTCGAGGTGGTTGTGAAGAAAGTGGTACCCCGCCCTCTTGAGACGGCCGCCATGGATCGAAAGATATATTTTGTATACTACATTGCTTATTGTATTCTACTTATCATACCCTTTCATTTGATACCCATGTCGAGGTGGTTGTGAAGAAAGTGGTACCCCGCCCTCTTGAGACGGGCGCCATGGATCTAAAGATATATTTTGTATACTACATTGCTTATTATATTCTACTTAACATACCCTTTCATTTGATACCCATGTTGAGGTGGTTGTGAAGAAAGTGGTACCCCGCCCTCTTGAGACGGCCGCCATGGATCGAAAGATATATTTTGTATACTACATTGCTTATTGTATTCTACTTATCATACCCTTTCATTTGATACCCTTGTTGAGGTGGTTGTGAAGAAAGTGGTACCCCGCCCTCTTGAGACGGCCGCCATGGATCGAAAGAAATATTTTGTATACTACATTGCTTATTGTATTCTACTTATCATACCCTTTCATTTGATACCCATGTCGAGGTGGTTGTGAAGAAAGTGGTACCCCGCCCTCTTGAGACGGGCGCCATGGATCGAAAGATATATTTTGTATACTACATTGCTTATTATATTCTACTTAACATACCCTTTCATTTGATACCCATGTCGAGGTGGTTGTGAAGAAAGTGGTACACCGCCCTCTTGAGACGGCCGCTGTGGATCATTTTAGTTTCAATAGCGTCATGGCCTACCTATTGTTTGACAGCTGCGTAAATTTGAAATTTTCATTAAATGTAATGATTCAATTTAATGACAATTTTACTTTTGTCAAACAATAGGTAGGCCATGAAGCTATTGAAACTAAAATGAAGTGAAAATTCCTAAAATTACCATTTTTTTGTTTTTTCAGGCAATTTTTTAAATTTTTCTCTCCGTAAGAACCATCCTCGTACTTCAACGAATATTCGAAAAAAAAAAATTAGTCCAATAGGTCCAGCCGTTCTCGAGTTTTGCGCTTAGCAACACATTTAGCGATTCATTTTTATATTATAGATTGGTCAGCGGCCGATAGTACTTGACATAGCGCAAAGGGCTAGAGAGAAGTATTCTTGTCTGTGGGATCTGTGGGGTGCGAGTTCGATCCTTGAGCTCGCGGTGCTTTTTTTCTATATATCGACAAAATAATTATTTTTTAATTTCCTTCGGGGAATTTTGTTCTATATTAAACAAGTTTTCGACGTGAATGCGTCTGTAAATTTGCTTCCA
Source organism: Thereva unica (assembly GCA_949987705.1). Classification (NCBI taxonomy): domain Eukaryota; kingdom Metazoa; phylum Arthropoda; class Insecta; order Diptera; family Therevidae; genus Thereva; species Thereva unica. The sequence goes on from CATLJY010000131.1 coordinate 52,391, forward strand.
GAACAAAAGCCGGTGAGAACGAAATTATGGCGAAATTTGCAGATCAAAAAACTATTGTTTATATCGATTAAAGAAATATAACATGACGTGGATGAAGAATCAAAGAATTTTATTGTTTACATTTAATTTCCCCGATATCAATGGCAACTTAACTTTTTATATGGCTTATATTATTTTGATCTGTATGTGTGTGTAGTGTAAACAAATCTTGCAACTTGATTTTGACCCAGTTCCATATAACCGATCAACTGCAAATTTTGCACATACGTATAGTTCGCATGACAATACAATCTGCAATCAAATTTTGCAATTGCGCTCCCCGACCCCAGACATGGGTATCAAATGAAAAGGTGTGACAAGTAGAATACACTTCGCTATGTGGCGTCTTTCAAAACCCAAATTGCGGCCAACACAAAATGGCGGCTTACCTTTTCAACCGACTTAAAAAAAAGAGGAGGTTACTCAATTCGACGTGTAGGTATTTTGTGGTCCTGTTCACGCATAACTTTGTAACCCAATAACTTTTTATTTTACTACATATTTGACAAAATATAACAAAATTTTTAAGTTTTTCTTGTCACTCACGCATGCGTGTACTATGGCTAGCAGATTAACTGATGCAGAAATGGGCCTAAATCAGTTTTCCCAGATTTTTATTCGGGAAAAAGCGGGATTTTGAAACTTTTTAAGCAAAAAAGCGGGATTTTTTTGTCGAAAGCGGGACATAATAAAAAACGTAAATAATTAGTAATTTTTTATAATTTATCTTTTTATTTTATTGGAGTTTCAAATTAATTTTGCAATGATGACAGATAGCCATAGCAAATGATCTTCAGATAAATATAAATAAGTAATAGATTACTTACGACTTACTTATTTATATTTTTCTGAAGATTTAACTTCTTTTAAAATTTCCTTTTCCTCATTAATATACGTAGTTAAAGAACTCCGCACTGGATAGCTCGAGATTGAATTGGATGAGGAATTCTGATTTCATTAAATTTACGGAGCATTTATTTCTGGCATCTGACCATTTTAAATTCATTTGAGAAAAACGCGTTTGGAAAAGCAATTTGAAGTTGGGACACTTAATATGAAAGAAACTAGTTTAAACATATTCTTGGTATCATTTTTTGGAAAAAATTTAAAGAGCTGATGCCATTTCTGTGCAGTGGCGTCTTTACAATTTCCCAATACTACGTCCAAGGATGATTTCAATAAGTTAAATTCTTCATATAAGTTGTCTACTGAAATATCGCCAGTTAGGTTTAATAAAGATACAGCATTCTCAACTATTTCAAAAGTAACTTCATTTTTCAGATTTATGAATTCTAGTTTAGAGAAAATATTTTCATTTGAAAAATTATAACGTTTGTCTATATACATTTGACAATTTGTGTAAAAAATGTTGAAGTCTTCGACGACTTTGGCCTTTTCAAATTCAACCAATTTATTTAAAGTCTATTTGGTCTGGTAGCTGAAAAAACAATCCTTTTTCCTTTGAATCAACCTTGACCGGAAGTGGCATAATGACTCATGCATTTCTGTTATGGTAATATCATTTCCCTGAGACTCTTTCATTAATGTACCAAAAGCACTCATCACATTATAAACGAAATGCAAGTAGACTAGAGTTTTTGTCTCCTCTTCTTCCGAGTGAAAAAAATTTTCAATGGCTTTCGCTGGCTTATCAAAGTAACATTTCAAAGCAGGCCAAACCTTGATTACTCTCTCAACAGCAGGACAGAGAGACAGAAATCTTGTATGAACATGACGCAATAATTCGACCCATTCCATATCCGTAGTTTCAAATATTTCCATCATTTTCGCACGACGTTTAGCTGAATGTAAGAAATGGCCGTAGATTTTTAAAATGATAGCTTCTACATCGATTTATAATCTATCGCAAGCAAATTTGCTCATGTTATGCAAGATGTGAACTGAACAGCTAGCTTTTAATATTTTTTCATTCTTGTCCACAAGATTCGTGTAAACAGCGAATGTTTAACAGTGGATATATCGAAGTAATTTCTGCAGCTGACGTTTTATACATAATATGTATTTGATTTAATCCAAAGTTAACATTTGCATTGTCAGCGCCATATGAAGTTATTTGCGATAATTTTAGGTGATATTTATCCAATGTTTCACAAAGCACCTTCGTTATTTGTTCAGCTGTTTCACTATTACTCTCCACAAAATCTATTAATTTGTTTTGAATGCCGTTGTCATATCGCACACATATCGGAAACATTTTCCGGTTCCCCTTATTACTGGCATCGGTAGAAATTGAAAAAAAAAAAAAAATAAACCTTCTTTTAAATTTTTTAATACATCCTTCAAAGCTTCTTTTGCCAATACTTCACAAACTATTGCTTCACTCTTTGTCCTGCCACATTTCACATTCTTAGCTATCTTGGAATCAGCGTACATAAAGGGTAATGACTTTTGAAAACAGTCCATACTATTGTAGCTTGACGAATGTTTAACAGTGGATATATCGAAGTAATTTCTGCAGCTGACGTTTTATACATAATATCGTCGAGATCACGGTGAGAAGTGGAAGTCCCTGGTGCCTGGAAATAGCTGGTTATATTCCTTGCAGCGCGAGAACTCGCGATCTTCGAGTGAGTAATTGTTTTTGAATGCTTCATTACATCATTTAGACCACCATGAGCAATACTTAACTCTTTTTTACACAGTCTACAATAAGCATTATGCTCATTCGACTCCGCAGTACACAGCCAATTATAAATATTTTCCCAATTTGTATTGCATTTCGTTAGGCGATGTTTTACTAGTTTGGTTTTCTTCTTGGGTGTGATGTTTTCTGACTCCGAGCTATCCGAAACAACACTATTGGCTTCTTTATTCATTTTTAAACAATTCTAATAGTTATACTTTAATTAACTCCAGTATGTTAAGAAAAAAATACCGGTGCAACTACCATGTTGCTTATTCGTTATGCAATATATAATAAACACAATATACATATAATTTTGCAGTATTTTTATTTTTATTTATTCTCAAATGTAACAATAACAGTGTGATTATTTATTCAGTATTTTTTATCTATATTAATAAACTAGCATAAAACCCGCGTGCCTTGCAACGCCTTTAAATAAAAACTGTTTATTATGTGCAATGTTTCCATTCAAAAAAAAAATTAGCTGTTATTATCCCTACAAAGGGTTTATTACAGCGCATTTTTTTAATAAATATGGTAAACAAATTGCTGCGTATATCACCTCTGCTTAACAAATCTGCATGTTTTGACTCAGAGATTGGCTATATATGTCATCAAGAGAAGAGACATTTTAGGGTTTAACGAACGTTCTTTATGTTTGTTCGCCTGTTTACGTGGGTGCAAGAAATTATGAAGCAATCACAAATGAATATTAAATAAAGTGAATTTCGAGTCATTCATTTCTTCGAGATTATAGGGATGCACTGTCAAAATTTCAGCCCTTCTGCTTCAGAGGTTTGGGTTAACCCTATTTCATCCCCTTAGGGGGTGAATTTCGAGTAATCGCCTCTTAGTGGATGTCCACGTCATTATAGGGATGCACTATCCAAATTTCAGCCCTATAGCCCCAGTAGTATGGTTACCCCATTTCACCCTTTAGGGGATGAATTTCGAAAAATCGCTTTATAGTGGATGTCCACGTCATTATAGGGATGCACTGTCAAAATTTCAGCCCTATAGCTAAAGCGGTTTGGGTAAAGCCCATTTCACCCCCTTAGGGGATGAATTTCGAAAAATCGCTTTATAGTGGATGTCCACGCCATTATAGGGATGCACTGTCAAAATTTCAGCCCTATAACTATAGCGATTTAGATAAACCCCATTTCAACCCTGTAATGTGAACCTTCCGTTGGTTGCCCCGAAGAAGCCATCATCGGATCCACATACAACACAAATTTGCAAAATAAATTTCCAAAAAAAAGGTATCCTTAAGGCGATACCCCGGGCCTCATTACAAGGGCTTGCTCGTCGGGGGGTCGTGGGGTAGTAAGATCCCGAGGTACACCTACCTGTACATCACCTTTTTTACCTGTCCATGAACGGCCCCACAAGGGCGAACGCCGAGTGCCTAGAAGAGTACCTGAAATAAACAAAGTACCGGGAGAGAAGAGTCGACCACCGCTATGCCATCGTTTAGGCAGTTAGCCTGTCATCCTAAAAGAAATTTTCTCCCAAAAGTAAAGTCAGCAGATTTAAGAACATACAGGCATGTAATCTTCTTACAAAAATATATAGATATATTTAAATATTTAAAACACAAATAAACATAATGTTTAACTACAAAAGTTACCAACACAAAACAACATGAGACGGAATATTATTTTAAACAAAAATTCAATTCGGATAAGGATACGCAATATTTTATACAAAAAATAAACGAACAAGAAAATCGTCGCGCTGGCCAGTTCGAGGATCCTTTTGCTTTTACAGATTATTCACAAAAACCAATTTTAAAAAAATCCAAATAATAAAAAAATACCAATAGCTAAACATTAAAATTGTCACAATGTCTCAACCTGAATATAATTTAACATAAGACTACATGACCTCACAAAAATAGGCTGACTTCGGAGACTTCTTCTTAACCGGGTTCTTCACAAACCTTAACCACATAAATCGGCGGACTTCTGCGATATAACTCCCTAACTGGATTCTCGAAAGCCTTAATGCATTCCGGGCACCATCAACCGGAAATTCTTTCGCCTCCTCTTATTCACGTTTAACTCAATATACCAATTTACCTGATTTACAAATATCTTGTACCTCCCTCCTGCTAATTGGTTACCTAACCATATTATCGTAATTCCGGACACGCTGCAATCCTTTCTGCATCCATTGTCTTGCTATTATATCCTTGGGGGCCAGCAAACATTCTTCTTATATAGTGAGCGAAATTCCCATAAGACCATGCCAATAAGTTATATTTGTCCAACACCAGGTTGAATTCACCTCCTTCCGAGGAAAACTGTTCCTTAAATTAACCAAATCTAACCGGCTCGGCTCGTGTTGATTTTACCGAGTTTACCGGCGTATAACAACGTTCGTTTTTTTATGTTATATTAACACTGGTCGGGTTATTCAACATTAGGATAAAAATTCCAACTGAAAGTCCAAAAAACCACGACGGTTATGTAATTATTGCATTAAAATTATTGCAAAAAAACCGAACGACGAAAAAAACTGACTTTGGCCCAAAAAAATTCCGAACCTCGTTTCCAAACACCCACTACAAATTCGCTGACTGACTCTCACTGACTCAAAAAAATTTTCAATTTTTTTTTCCCAAATTTTTTTTCATGGCTTTCCCAGATTTTTTCAATTTTTCCCAAGTGCACTTTTTTTTAAAGTGTTTACCCCAAGGTATTTCTTCATAAAGGGATGGGCCTGCCGTTACAATCCCTCGGCTCCACAAACCCGACTTGCGAGGGAGTGAGGAGCCGAAAAAACCTAAACGGCCTTAGGTGTGTTTTGTGTTAAAGCTAATTAAGATGACTGCACGTGTGGCTCGACTCATGACCCTGAGATTAAGAGTCTCATGCTCTTGAACTAGCCGGGAGCAATTGCAAAAATGACGATAATGTTTGACACAGGCAATGGAGGGAACAGGCCTAAGATTTAGTAGAAAAATGGTTCGAACAGAATTTATAATGATCCGTCGGATTTCCTCATAGTTGTCTCTAATCCACCGGAGAGTAGTGTTGAACAACAAGAACGAGTCCGAAGACAATACCATATTGCCCCTTTTCGCGTCCCCATAAATCTCAACTCTACGACTCGAATAACGACCCCTTCCGATCCATCGGGTTGAATCTCCAGCAATACCACATTGCCTTCGACTCCGCCCGGTGGACCGCAAGGACCCATTTCGCCAGTAGAATCAGTGACGTGCTTGCTTCGACGTGTACTATTTACGCAGGTCCTTGGCGTGATATGTGCCCAGAGATCTACCCCGTAAGTCCTTCAATTCGTATAAACAGCTTCCAATTTCCTTGTGTATTCGTGCTTTCGCGAATCTGGGCGCCAGTTTGGCATTAAAGCGACCGGCCCGGTTGCTTACCCAGAAGGTTCGGCGAAATACCTCATCTCCGGGCTGAAACTCAACCACACGGCTACGCAAGTTGTACTGATTCTCATGCCGAGTGTGAGCGGAGGCTAACTTAAGCTCGACCCGTTCACGAAGTAGTTGCAGGCGGTCCGTCAAAGGCCAAAATGCTATGTCTCCCTCCTGGATAACGTTTAGTTTCTTCAGGACTGGATAAGCTGATCCGTGTAGGATCATGTGACTACCAAAAAGAGCCTGATATGGGGACATACCAATCGCTTCGTGGTGGGCACTACGAAGAGCACATTCAATGGACGAAAGATGTCTATCCCACTCACGATGATCTTCCTTCAGATACGCCCTGATGGCGGAGAGGACAGATCTATTCACCCGCTCAGAAGCGTTGGAGTGCGGCGAATATACGGCTGTGCGAACATGTCGCACACAATAATCCTCCAAAAGCTTGGCAAATTCTTTGGAGGTGAATTGCCGACCATTGTCGGAAAAGATAGTTTCAGGAACTCCAAATGTGTGAAACACCGTTTGTTCCAGAAACTTGACGGACGCCGCAGTGGTTTCGGCGGACACGGGGTGGAGAAAACGCGAACTTGCTGTACGAGTCCAGGACGACGAACACGGCCGTGTGCCCTTTTTTCGTCCGGGGATAAGGACCCAAGAAATCTACATACAGGAACTGGAATGGTCTCATCACCTTCATGGGCTTACCCATAGGTGGTCGAAGGATTACATTAGGGGCTTTTGTGGACTTACAAATGTCACAGTGTGACACAAACTCTCGCACCTGCTTGGTCATTCCCGGCCAAAAATATTTATTTCGAAGCCGTGATAAGGTTTTCCCCACTCCACCATGCGAAGTTTGTGGAGGTGAGTGAGCAGACTCGATGAGGGAATTGGTTAATTCATGCGGGACCCATAACTTCCATGTTAAATCATCAGCAACAGGGTCTCCGGTACGTTGGGATGTACGATGGAATACATACCCATCCGAGACACGCAAGTCTGGTAACTGCCGTGAGGCTTGCAGGATCTGTTCACCCAGATGTAGATAATCGGGGGATTTGAAGGACGGGGAATCTAAGTCCACGTCACGACAGAAGGATAAGTCATCGACGCAATCCATGCGCGACAAAGCATCAGGAACCACATTTTGGCTACCTTTGCGGTGTTCGATTTTGAAATCGAAACCCTGAAGCTTTAAACTCCACCTTGCTAGTCTGCCGCTGAGCTCCTTTTGGCCCATGAGCCACTTCAAGCTAGCATGATCAGTGATGATCGTGAAAGCCTGACCCTCCACATAAGCTCTAAACTTTTTTACACTCAGTACGGCTGCGTAGCATTCAAGCTCAGTGATGGTGTAGTTCCGTTGTGCTCCATTCAACTTTTTGGACATATAAGCAATCGGATGTTCTCCTCCATCCATGTCCTTTTGAAAGAGCACACTACCTACACCAGTCCTGCTGGCATCGCACTGAATGAAGAAAGGCCTAGAGAAATCGGGAGTTACTAATAGAGGAGCTTTAGTCATCAGCTCTTTTAAAGTCTCGAACGACTGCTGAGCCTCATCACTCCAGCTAAAAGTTTTAGTCTTCAAACAATCCGTGATTGGAGAAGCCACGCTAGCATAATTGGGTATGAAACGCTGATACCATCCGGTCATACCCAAGAACCTCCGGGTCTGCTTATGAGACTTCGGAGTCGGGAATTCCGTGATGGCCGTCACCTTGTTGGGATCTGTTTTCAGAGTCCCATCACCAATTATGAAGCCGAGATACTTGACTTCAGTCACGCAAAATTTGCTTTTATCTAGATTGATGGACAACCCAGCACGACGGAGACAGCTGGAGACTTCGTCCAGAAGTCGCAAGTGGGAATCAAAGTCAGGTGAAACTATGAGAAGGTCGTCCAGATAAACAAAAACGTTCTCACGTAAATGGCCCGGGATGGTTTTATCCATCAAGCGACACATGCGCTGTGGGGCATTGCATAAGCCGAAAGGCATAACTGTGAACTGGTACAGAGGACGACCTGGGACAGTGAAAGCTGTCCTCTCACGCGACTTCATCTCGAGAGGGATTTGCCAGAAAGCGTCTTTAAGGTCCAAACTAGTGATGAACTTGGTGTCTTGAAGACGACCAAGAAGACCATCAATGTGCGGAAGAGGGTAGGCGTCTTTAACAGTGACACTGTTGACCTTACGAGAGTCAAGGCACAGGCGGACCTTACCTGGTTTTCGAACTAGTACCACTGGAGAATTCCAGGGACTGTTAGATGGCTCAATTACCCCCAGAGCCAACATCCTGTCCAACTCGCCATACATCAGATGTTGAATAGCGGGTGAGACAGGATAGTGCCTCTGCTTAATGGGAACGGAGTCATCAGTGTCGATAATGTGTTCTTCCAGGTGGGTCTTTCCCAGTCCTAAGACATCGAAAGAGGGAAACCTGGCCTTAACACGCTCCAACCGTTCGCGTTGCAATGACGTTAAGTCGTGCATTTTAAACGGTGCGGATGGAGGCTTTATCTCACAAACTAACTGGGGAGCGATGTCGAAAAGTTTCCAAAAATCATACCCGAGATACAGCCTCTGACAGAGACTGGGCACCACATAGATGGTCATGTCATGGGTCCGTCCTCCGAAGGAGACGGGAACCTTGATATAACCCAGAATTCTCTGTGAAGCCCCGTCAGCTGTTTGCACACACGTTTGCAAAGAGTAGACTGTAACTTCGGGATGTCTTACCAGAAATGATTCGGCATCTCTTCCCAGGCAGGTGATATTGGCACCACTGTCCATTAAACCATTCACCTCTTCGCTAGCTAAAGTGACTTTAGCAAAAGGACGGCTATCTGACTAGTCAGAGATGATTGCAGAAACAACTTTCTGCGAAAGGTGTCGCATCTCCTTTGCTCGCATCCTAATTTTGGGAGTTATATTAATGGAGTCCACCGAAGGCGGCTCCGAAAAGATGCGGTTACGAGCGGAGACATATCTCTTCCAACGGGAAAGAAAGGAAAGTTTGACCTCCTCAGAGGGAAAAGAGGGAAGAGAATCGGTTGACGTGAAGTCGCTTATAATTGAACGAGTATTGGGAAAAAATATGTCAGGCGGGGTTACGGGCGAACCTAATTCGAGCGCGAGTTCCCGTTTGGCCTCGCACCCTGTTCCCGGTTTCCCTGACATATGGGACACCTGGGTGTTACAACTCCTGGTCTACCACACTGGTAGCAAAACAGACCGCGAGTCGTGGAAGGGCATTCCATGAACGGATGCCCCTGTTGCCGACAATTCCAACACAGAATAGGCCTCCGCCTGGAAACTGAACTAAGGGGTCGAACTTCATCTACGGTAGCCGGTAATTCCTCCGCAGTTATATTGAATGCGGGATGGGTTTCGTTGAAATCCACTTCGTGCAGTTTCGGAACTAACCTCCGTTCCTGTCTCTTTTGCATCTGCCATCGCTCCGCTCGCAAGCAAACTTCACGTAGCTGTTGCATATGCGAGAAATGCTGTCCGATTATGACCGAGCCCAGGGAGGCATTCAAATTTTGGACAACTATTTCTACCAGGTCTTCTTCCGGCATAGGATTCGACATCCGGTTATACAGCGCTACCATCTTGGCGACATATTCATCGAAGGAGTAGTGTTGCTGTTTCAAGTCCAGCATTAACTTAATCCACTGAAAATCGGATTCCCTATTTCTAAATTGTCGGATCAGATGACTTTTCAATTCGTTCCAGTCTGGGACTTGACGGCGAAACTGGGCCCAATACCAATCTTCGGCCCCACCCTTCAATAAAGATGATATGTTCCGGCAGATCTCAGACTGGCTGACCCATTCGTCGCGCGCCCGTTGTTCTACACGGAACAAAAATTCCTCTACCGACAACTCACTGGTATCGCCGGAGAACCGTATGTTCCAAGCTGGAACAGGTGATCTCCTTTTGTTGGTAAAAGTTGACGTCTCCATACACACCACCGGATGCTCGGCTCGGGCCGGAGAATGATCCGAATTGTTACGCGTGAGCAGGGGGTTCTCCGCCGCTCTCTGTTGGAGGCTAAGCCTCTCTACTTCTAATCTTAATTGTGTTATCTGGTCCGGGATTGACATGACCGGCTCGGCTGGAGGCACGTTTTCGTTCCTCGATGGGGCTGGTACTCCTTCCTCGCTATTATCCTCAGAGGTTTGCTTACCACTCCGTAGGTTGGGCATTGTACTTCGCAATCGCACGATATGAAAGCGGGGCTGATAAAATTGCTAAATATTTATCTATCTTACCGGTGATTCCGTGGCTTTTACAATAGGCACTAACAAACAGTCAACAATAATACTACTAATAATTAACTCTAACAACGAAACTATTCCGTTTATCTGAATGGCAAAATTACATAACGGCAGCGACGGAACGATCTCTCCTCTCCCGAAAATCTTGGTGGCCGAAGTCAAAGGTGGCAGTCGGTGGTGGCGCTATCAGCTTGCTCATCGAGTTGAAACTACTAAATGGTTCAACGAACTTCAATCCGTGAGACCAGACTCTAAATGATAACTAAATCTTACTGTCAGAGAAAAACAACTTGAGCCACCATTGAGTGCCATCAATGACCACACCAGGTATCTCCAACTTTAAACTCAGGATCCAGGTTCGTTGAGGGGAAGGAGGCTGCCTAAGGCCACATCCCTCCTCCACAACCAACTCGTCCTATACTAAGCTCTCCACGCCCGCCCTTAGGGGCCACCCCCGAACCAAACTGTAAAACTTCTTCCTAAAATAATAACAAATTTAGAAATCACTCGGCTGCCCACCCACGACTGAGCCGCAACTCTGCATGCCTTCAGGAAGGATGGAGCAGCAGAGCAAAAAGGAAAAAAGAAGAAAGGAAAAAAAATCGAGGGACCGAATAAATTTCGAGAATGTCCCACGGGGCGCAGTGCCAGGCGAGGTCGCCTGTTAGCCAGACGGAGCCCGGTAAACATCCTCCAAACCCAATCGACCCATTCGCAAAATAAATAGGAAAGTAACCCTGCTACTAGCTAGACGCAGTGGCAGGCAATAACACGCCTGTTACCAAAGACGACAAACCAAAACCAGGAGTTTTCAGTCACCGCTGGCCTTACCTCCCCGCATAGCCAAGCGATACACGCTTGTTAGCAAGACAGGGGGATGAGGACAGGGCTCGAAGTTAGTGTACTGAAAAGGAAGAAGTTACCGCATTAGAGAATAATCGAAAGGTCACAGTAACAAAAAATTAACTCCAAAATTTAGCGAGGTTTCAGAAAAAGAAATTGGGTGGGACCAAGGCATCGCGGTACTGCTTGGCCCCACGACGAACCGTAAACATTCATGGTGATGCACTACTAAAATCGAAAACAAAAACGCAAAAATAAAAAATCCAGCCGTAAAGGCAGTCATGGCATGTCCGACATACCGAAAACAATTTCTCAAAATTTCAAAAAAAAATGTCCGTGCAGGATATATGAGGGCCTATAAGCCTTCGTTGGGCGCCATTTGTAATGTGAACCTTCCGTTGGTTGCCCCGAAGAAGCCATCATCGGATCCACATACAACACAAATTTGCAAAATAAATTTCCAAAAAAAAGTTATCCTTAAGGCGATACCCCGGGCCTCATTACAAGGGCTTGCTCGTCGGGGGGTCGTGGGGTAGTAAGATCCCGAGGTACACCTACCTGTACATCACCTTTTTACCTGTCCATGAACGGCCCCACAAGGGCGAACGCCGAGTGCCTAGAAGAGTACCTGAAATAAACAAAGTACCGGGAGAGAAGAGTCGACCACCGCTATGCCATCGTTTAGGCAGTTAGCCTGTCATCCTAAAAGAAATTTTCTCACAAAAGTAAAGTCAGCAGATTTAAGAACATACAGGCATGTAATCTTCTTACAAAAATATATAGATATATTTAAATATTTAAAACACAAATAAACATAATGTTTAACTACAAAAGTTACCAACACAAAACAACATGAGACGGAATATTATTTTAAACAAAAATTCAATTCGGATAAGGATACGCAATATTTTATACAAAAAAATAAACGAACAAGAAAATCGTCGCGCTGGCCAGTTCGAGGATCCTTTTGCTTTTACAGATTATTCACAAAAAACAATTTAACAAAAATCCAAATAATAAAAAAATACCAATAGCTAAACATTAAAATTGTCACAATGTCTCAACCTGAATATAATTTAACATAAGACTACATGACCTCACAAAAATAGGCTGACTTCGGAGACTTCTTCTTAACCGGGTTCTTCACAAACCTTAACCACATAAATCGGTGGACTTCTGCGATATAACTCCCTAACTGGATTCTCGAAAGCCTTAATGCATTCCGGGCACCATCAACCGGAAATTCTTTCGCCTCCTCTCACGTTTAACTCAATATACCAATTTACCTGATTTACAAATATCTTGTACCTCCCTCCTGCTAATTGGTTACCTAACCATATTATCGTAATTCCGGACACGCTGCAATCCTTTCTGCATCCATTGTCTTGCTATTATATCCTTGGGGGCCAGCAAACATTCTTCTTATATAGTGAGCGAAATTCCCATAAGACCATGCCAATAAGTTATATTTGTCCAACACCAGGTTGAATTCACCTCCTTCCGAGGAAAACTGTTCCTTAAATTAACCAAATCTAACCGGCTCGGCTCGTGTTGATTTTACCGAGTTTACCGGCGTATAACAACGTTCGTTTTTTTATGTTATATTAACACTGGTCGGGTTATTCAACATTAGGATAAAAATTCCAACTGAAAGTCCAAAAAACCACGACGGTTATGTAATTATTGCATTAAAATTATTGCAAAAAAACCGAACGACGAAAAAAACTGACTTTGGCCCAAAAAAATTCCGAACCTCGTTTCCAAACACCCACTACAAATTCGCTGACTGACTCTCACTGACTCAAAAAAATTTTCAATTTTTTTTTCCCAAATTTTTTTTCATGGCTTTCCCAGATTTTTTCAGTTTTTCCCAAGTGCACTTTTTTTTAAAGTGTTTACCCCAAGGTATTTCTTCATAAAGGGATGGGCCTGCCGTTACAATCCCTCGGCTCCACAAACCCGACTTGCGAGGGAGTGAGGAGCCGAAAAAACCTAAACGGCCTTAGGTGTGTTTTGTGTTAAAGCTAATTAAGATGACTGCACGTGTGGCTCGACTCATGACCCTGAGATTAAGAGTCTCATGCTCTTGAACTAGCCGGGAGCAATTGCAAAAATGACGATAATGTTTGACACAGGCAATGGAGGGAACAGGCCTAAGATTTAGTAGAAAAATGGTTCGAACAGAATTTATAATGATCCGTCGGATTTCCTCATAGTTGTCTCTAATCCACCGGAGAGTAGTGTTGAACAACAAGAACGAGTCCGAAGACAATACCATATTGCCCCTTTTCGCGTCCCCATAAATCTCAACTCTACGACTCGAATAACGACCCCTTCCGATCCATCGGGTTGAATCTCCAGCAATACCACATTGCCTTCGACTCCGCCCGGTGGACCGCAAGGACCCATTTCGCCAGTAGAATCAGTGACGTGCTTGCTTCGACGTGTACTATTTACGCAGGTCCTTGGCGTGATATGTGCCCAGAGATCTACCCCGTAAGTCCTTCAATTCGTATAAACAGCTTCCAATTTTCTTGTGTATTCGTGCTTTCGCGAATCTGGGCGCCAGTTTGGCATTAAAGCGACCGGCCCGGTTGCTTACCCAGAAGGTTCGGCGAAATACCTCATCTCCGGGCTGAAACTCAACCACACGGCTACGCAAGTTGTACTGATTCTCATGCCGAGTGTGAGCGGAGGCTAACTTAAGCTCGACCCGTTCACGAAGTAGTTGCAGGCGGTCCGTCAAAGGCCAAAATGCTATGTCTCCCTCCTGGATAACGTTTAGTTTCTTCAGGACTGGATAAGCTGATCCGTGTAGGATCATGTGACTACCAAAAAGAGCCTGATATGGGGACATACCAATCGCTTCGTGGTGGGCACTACGAAGAGCACATTCAATGGACGAAAGATGTCTATCCCACTCACGATGATCTTCCTTCAGATACGCCCTGATGGCGGAGAGGACAGATCTATTCACCCGCTCAGAAGCGTTGGAGTGCGGCGAATATACGGCTGTGCGAACATGTCGCACACAATAATCCTCCAAAAGCTTGGCAAATTCTTTGGAGGTGAATTGCCGACCATTGTCGGAAAAGATAGTTTCAGGAACTCCAAATGTGTGAAACACCGTTTGTTCCAGAAACTTGACGGACGCCGCAGTGGTTTCGGCGGACACGGGGTGGAGAAACGCGAACTTGCTGTACGAGTCCAGGACGACGAACACGGCCGTGTGCCCTTTTTTCGTCCGGGGATAAGGACCCAAGAAATCTACATACAGGAACTGGAATGGTCTCATCACCTTCATGGGCTTACCCATAGGTGGTCGAAGGATTACATTAGGGGCTTTTGTGGACTTACAAATGTCACAGTGTGACACAAACTCTCGCACCTGCTTGGCCATTCCCGGCCAAAAATATTTATTTCGAAGCCGTGATAAGGTTTTCCCCACTCCACCATGCGAAGTTTGTGGAGGTGAGTGAGCAGACTCGATGAGGGAATTGGTTAATTCATGCGGGACCCATAACTTCCATGTTAAATCATCAGCAACAGGGTCTCCGGTACGTTGGGATGTACGATGGAATACATACCCATCCGAGACACGCAAGTCTGGTAACTGCCGTGAGGCTTGCAGGATCTGTTCACCCAGATGTAGATAATCGGGGGATTTGAAGGACGGGGAATCTAAGTCCACGTCACGACAGAAGGATAAGTCATCGACGCAATCCATGCGCGACAAAGCATCAGGAACCACATTTTGGCTACCTTTGCGGTGTTCGATTTTGAAATCGAAACCCTGAAGCTTTAAACTCCACCTTGCTAGTCTGCCGCTGAGCTCCTTTTGGCCCATGAGCCACTTCAAGCTAGCATGATCAGTGATGATCGTGAAAGCCTGACCCTCCACATAAGCTCTAAACTTTTTTACACTCAGTACGGCTGCGTAGCATTCAAGCTCAGTGATGGTGTAGTTCCGTTGTGCTCCATTCAACTTTTTGGACATATAAGCAATCGGATGTTCTCCTCCATCCATGTCCTTTTGAAAGAGCACACTACCTACACCAGTCCTGCTGGCATCGCACTGAATGAAGAAAGGCCTAGAGAAATCGGGAGTTACTAATAGAGGAGCTTTAGTCATCAGCTCTTTTAAAGTCTCGAACGACTGCTGAGCCTCATCACTCCAGCTAAAAGTTTTAGTCTTCAAACAATCCGTGATTGGAGAAGCCACGCTAGCATAATTGGGTATGAAACGCTGATACCATCCGGTCATACCCAAGAACCTCCGGGTCTGCTTATGAGACTTCGGAGTCGGGAATTCCGTGATGGCCGTCACCTTGTTGGGATCTGTTTTCAGAGTCCCATCACCAATTATGAAGCCGAGATACTTGACTTCAGTCACGCAAAATTTGCTTTTATCTAGATTGATGGACAACCCAGCACGACGGAGACAGCTGGAGACTTCGTCCAGAAGTCGCAAGTGGGAATCAAAGTCAGGTGAAACTATGAGAAGGTCGTCCAGATAAACAAAAACGTTCTCACGTAAATGGCCCGGGATGGTTTTATCCATCAAGCGACACATGCGCTGTGGGGCATTGCATAAGCCGAAAGGCATAACTGTGAACTGGTACAGAGGACGACCTGGGACAGTGAAAGCTGTCCTCTCACGCGACTTCATCTCGAGAGGGATTTGCCAGAAAGCGTCTTTAAGGTCCAAACTAGTGATGAACTTGGTGTCTTGAAGACGACCAAGAAGACCATCAATGTGCGGAAGAGGGTAGGCGTCTTTAACAGTGACACTGTTGACCTTACGAGAGTCAAGGCACAGGCGGACCTTACCTGGTTTTCGAACTAGTACCACTGGAGAATTCCAGGGACTGTTAGATGGCTCAATTACCCCCAGAGCCAACATCCTGTCCAACTCGCCATACATCAGATGTTGAATAGCGGGTGAGACAGGATAGTGCCTCTGCTTAATGGGAACGGAGTCATCAGTGTCGATAATGTGTTCTTCCAGGTGGGTCTTTCCCAGTCCTAAGACATCGAAAGAGGGAAACCTGGCCTTAACACGCTCCAACCGTTCGCGTTGCAATGACGTTAAGTCGTGCATTTTAAACGGTGCGGATGGAGGCTTTATCTCACAAACTAACTGGGGAGCGATGTCGAAAAGTTTCCAAAAATCATACCCGAGATACAGCCTCTGACAGAGACTGGGCACCACATAGATGGTCATGTCATGGGTCCGTCCTCCGAAGGAGACGGGAACCTTGATATAACCCAGAATTCTCTGTGAAGCCCCGTCAGCTGTTTGCACACACGTTTGCAAAGAGTAGACTGTAACTTCGGGATGTCTTACCAGAAATGATTCGGCATCTCTTCCCAGGCAGGTGATATTGGCACCACTGTCCATTAAACCATTCACCTCTTCGCTAGCTAAAGTGACTTTAGCAAAAGGACGGCTATCTGACAAGTCAGAGATGATTGCAGAAACAACTTTCTGCGAAAGGTGTCGCATCTCCTTTGCTCGCATCCTAATTTTGGGAGTTATATTAATGGAGTCCACCGAAGGCGGCTCCGAAAAGATGCGGTTACGAGCGGAGACATATCTCTTCCAACGGGAAAGAAAGGAAAGTTTGACCTCCTCAGAGGGAAAAGAGGGAAGAGAATCGGTTGACGTGAAGTCGCTTATAATTGAACGAGTATTGGGAAAAAATATGTCAGGCGGGGTTACGGGCGAACCTAATTCGAGCGCGAGTTCCCGTTTGGCCTCGCACCCTGTTCCCGGTTTCCCTGACATATGGGACACCTGGGTGTTACAACTCCTGGTCTACCACACTGGTAGCAAAACAGACCGCGAGTCGTGGAAGGGCATTCCATGAACGGATGCCCCTGTTGCCGACAATTCCAACACAGAATAGGCCTCCGCCTGGAAACTGAACTAAGGGGTCGAACTTCATCTACGGTAGCCGGTAATTCTTCCGCAGTTATATTGAATGCGGGATGGGTTTCGTTGAAATCCACTTCGTGCAGTTTCGGAACTAACCTCCGTTCCTGTCTCTTTTGCATCTGCCATCGCTCCGCTCGCAAGCAAACTTCACGTAGCTGTTGCATATGCGAGAAATGCTGTCCGATTATGACCGAGCCCAGGGAGGCATTCAAATTTTGGACAACTATTTCTACCAGGTCTTCTTCCGGCATAGGATTCGACATCCGGTTATACAGCGCTACCATCTTGGCGACATATTCATCGAAGGAGTAGTGTTGCTGTTTCAAGTCCAGCATTAACTTAATCCACTGAAAATCGGATTCCCTATTTCTAAATTGTCGGATCAGATGACTTTTCAATTCGTTCCAGTCTGGGTCAGGGACTTGACGGCGAAACTGGGCCCAATACCAATCTTCGGCCCCACCCTTCAATAAAGATGATATGTTCCGGCAGATCTCAGACTGGCTGACCCATTCGTCGCGCGCCCGTTGTTCTACACGGAACAAAAATTCCTCTACCGACAACTCACTGGTATCGCCGGAGAACCGTATGTTCCAAGCTGGAACAGGTGATCTCCTTTTGTTGGTAAAAGTTGACGTCTCCATACACACCACCGGATGCTCGGCTCGGGCCGGAGAATGATCCGAATTGTTACGCGTGAGCAGGGGGTTCTCCGCCGCTCTCTGTTGGAGGCTAAGCCTCTCTACTTCTAATCTTAATTGTGTTATCTGGTCCGGGATTGACATGACCGGCTCGGCTGGAGGCACGTTTTCGTTCCTCGATGGGGCTGGTACTCCTTCCTCGCTATTATCCTCAGAGGTTTGCTTACCACTCCGTAGGTTGGGCATTGTACTTCGCAATCGCACGATATGAAAGCGGGGCTGATAAAATTGCTAAATATTTATCTATCTTACCGGTGATTCCGTGGCTTTTACAATAGGCACTAACAAACAGTCAACAATAATACTACTAATAATTAACTCTAACAACGAAACTATTCCGTTTATCTGAATGGCAAAATTACATAACGGCAGCGACGGAACGATCTCTCCTCTCCCGAAAATCTTGGTGGCCGAAGTCAAAGGTGGCAGTCGGTGGTGGCGCTATCAGCTTGCTCATCGAGTTGAAACTACTAAATGGTTCAACGAACTTCAATCCGTGAGACCAGACTCTAAATGATAACTAAATCTTACTGTCAGAGAAAAACAACTTGAGCCACCATTGAGTGCCATCAATGACCACACCAGGTATCTCCAACTTCAAACTCAGGATCCAGGTTCGTTGAGGGGAAGGAGGCTGCCTAAGGCCACATCCCTCCTCCACAACCAACTCGTCCTATACTAAGCTCTCCACGCCCGCCCTTAGGGGCCACCCCCGAACCAAACTGTAAAACTTCTTCCTAAAATAATAACAAATTTAGAAATCACTCGGCTGCCCACCCACGACTGAGCCGCAACTCTGCATGCCTTCAGGAAGGATGGAGCAGCAGAGCAAAAAGGAAAAAAGAAGAAAGGAAAAAAAATCGAGGGACCGAATAAATTTCGAGAATGTCCCACGGGGCGCAGTGCCAGGCGAGGTCGCCTGTTAGCCAGACGGAGCCCGGTAAACATCCTCCAAACCCAATCGACCCATTCGCAAAATAAATAGGAAAGTAACCCTGCTACTAGCTAGACGCAGTGGCAGGCAATAACACGCCTGTTACCAAAGACGACAAACCAAAACCAGGAGTTTTCAGTCACCGCTGGCCTTACCTCCCCGCATAGCCAAGCGATACACGCTTGTTAGCAAGACAGGGGGATGAGGACAGGGCTCGAAGTTAGTGTACTGAAAAGGAAGAAGTTACCGCATTAGAGAATAATCGAAAGGTCACAGTAACAAAAAATTAACTCCAAAATTTAGCGAGGTTTCAGAAAAAGAAATTGGGTGGGACCAAGGCATCGCGGTACTGCTTGGCCCCACGACGAACCGTAAACATTCATGGTGATGCACTACTAAAATCGAAAACAAAAACGCAAAAATAAAAAATCCAGCCGTAAAGGCAGTCATGGCATGTCCGACATACCGAAAACAATTTCTCAAAATTTCAAAAAAAAATGTCCGTGCAGGATATATGAGGGCCTATAAGCCTTCGTTGGGCGCCATTTGTAATGTGAACCTTCCGTTGGTTGCCCCGAAGAAGCCATCATCGGATCCACATACAACACAAATTTGCAAAATAAATTTCCAAAAAAAAGTTATCCTTAAGGCGATACCCCGGGCCTCATTACAAGGGCTTGCTCGTCGGGGGGTCGTGGGGTAGTAAGATCCCGAGGTACACCTACCTGTACATCACCTTTTTACCTGTCCATGAACGGCCCCACAAGGGCGAACGCCGAGTGCCTAGAAGAGTACCTGAAATAAACAAAGTACCGGGAGAGAAGAGTCGACCACCGCTATGCCATCGTTTAGGCAGTTAGCCTGTCATCCTAAAAGAAATTTTCTCACAAAAGTAAAGTCAGCAGATTTAAGAACATACAGGCATGTAATCTTCTTACAAAAATATATAGATATATTTAAATATTTAAAACACAAATAAACATAATGTTTAACTACAAAAGTTACCAACACAAAACAACATGAGACGGAATATTATTTTAAACAAAAATTCAATTCGGATAAGGATACGCAATATTTTATACAAAAAATAAACGAACAAGAAAATCGTCGCGCTGGCCAGTTCGAGGATCCTTTTGCTTTTACAGATTATTCACAAAAACCAATTTTAAAAAAATCCAAATAATAAAAAAATACCAATAGCTAAACATTAAAATTGTCACAATGTCTCAACCTGAATATAATTTAACATAAGACTACATGACCTCACAAAAATAGGCTGACTTCGGAGACTTCTTCTTAACCGGGTTCTTCACAAACCTTAACCACATAAATCGGCGGACTTCTGCGATATAACTCCCTAACTGGATTCTCGAAAGCCTTAATGCATTCCGGGCACCATCAACCGGAAATTCTTTCGCCTCCTCTCACGTTTAACTCAATATACCAATTTACCTGATTTACAAATATCTTGTACCTCCCTCCTGCTAATTGGTTACCTAACCATATTATCGTAATTCCGGACACGCTGCAATCCTTTCTGCATCCATTGTCTTGCTATTATATCCTTGGGGGCCAGCAAACATTCTTCTTATATAGTGAGCGAAATTCCCATAAGACCATGCCAATAAGTTATATTTGTCCAACACCAGGTTGAATTCACCTCCTTCCGAGGAAAACTGTTCCTTAAATTAACCAAATCTAACCGGCTCGGCTCGTGTTGATTTTACCGAGTTTACCGGCGTATAACAACGTTCGTTTTTTTATGTTATATTAACACTGGTCGGGTTATTCAACATTAGGATAAAAATTCCAACTGAAAGTCCAAAAAACCACGACGGTTATGTAATTATTGCATTAAAATTATTGCAAAAAAACCGAACGACGAAAAAAACTGACTTTGGCCCAAAAAAATTCCGAACCTCGTTTCCAAACACCCACTACAAATTCGCTGACTGACTCTCACTGACTCAAAAAAATTTTCAATTTTTTTTCCCAAATTTTTTTTCATGGCTTTCCCAGATTTTTTCAGTTTTTCCCAAGTGCACTTTTTTTTAAAGTGTTTACCCCAAGGTATTTCTTCATAAAGGGATGGGCCTGCCGTTACAACCCCTTAGGGGATGAACTTCGAAAAATCGCTTTTTAGTGGATGTCTACGTAATTACAGGGATGCACTGTCAAAATGTAGCCCTGTAGTTCCAGCGGTTTTGGGTTGACCCCATTTCACCCCCTTAGGGAATGAATTTTGAAAAATCGCTTTTTAGTGGATGTCCACGCTATTATAGGGACACACAGTCAAAATTTCAGCCCTATAGCTCCAGCCAGCGGTTTTGGGTTGACCCCATTTCACCCCCTTAGGGGATGAATTTCGAAAAATCGCTTTATAGTGTATGCCCTCGCCATTATAGGGATGCACTGTCAAAATTTCATCCCTATAACTTTAGAGGTTTAGATAAGCCTTATTTCAACCCCTTAGGGGATGAATTTCGAAGAATCGCTTCTTAGTGGATGTCCACGTCATTATAGGGATGCACTGTCATAATTTCAGCCCTATAGCCCCAGCCGTTTGGGTAAACCCCATTTCACCCCCTTAGGGGATGAATTTCGAAAAATCGCTTTATAGTGTATGCCCTCGCCATTATAGGGATGCACTGTCAAAATTTCAGCCCTATAGCCTTAGCGGTTTGGATAAACCCCATTTCACCCCCTTAGGGGATGAATTTTGAAAAATCGCTTTTAGTGGATGTCAACGTCATTATAGGGATGCACTGTCAAAATTTCAGCCCTATAGCTAAAGCGGTTTGGGTAAACCCCATTTCACCCCCTTAGGGGATGAATTTCGAAAAATCGCTTCTTAGTGGATGTCCACGTCATTATAGAGATGCACTTTCAGCCTTATAGCTACAGCGGTTTTGAGTTGACCCCATTTCACCCCCTTAGGGGATGAATTTCGAGAAATCGCTAGGGATGCACTGTCAAAATTTCAGCCCTTTACCTCTAGCGGTTTAGGTCGTGCGTTGTCTGTCAGTCAGTTACTTTTTATGCAATAGAAAAAATGGTGAAAAATCGTACTAATTAATTAATTAAAAAAAACTAATCAAAACAGCGAAAAACGGAAACTTACTTCCACCTTCTGGGGTATCCATGCATCTACAAAAAATTCTTTTATTAATATAGAAGAAAGTGTGTGTCTGTAAGTCTGTGTATCTGTGTGTCTGCTTGTGCGTACCGTCACGCATTGTAGAAAAACTAGAAGAGATAGAAATCTGAAATTTTTTTTGTAGATGCATGGATACCCCAGAAGGTGGAAGTAAGTTTCCGTTTTTCGCTGTTTTGATTAGTTTTTTTTTAATTAATTAATTAGTACGATTTTTCACCATTTTTTCTATTGCATAAAAAGTAACTGACTGACAGACAACGCACGACCTAAACCGCTAGAGGTAAAGGGCTGAAATTTTGACAGTGCATCCCTAGCGATTTCTCGAAATTCATCCCCTAAGGGGGTGAAATGGGGTCAACTCAAAACCGCTGTAGCTATAAAGGTAGAAACAGATTGGCGCGACAACTTTTGCCGCGCCGCTCGACGGATTTTATATTCCGCCTTATACCATGTTTCCATCGCACTCGAAATCTTCCGATTTCGGCAAAAATGAGGATTTCGGACGAAATCTCGTGTGAAATCTCATGTTTTAGCATATAAAATGAAATCGCCTTTCGGAGGAGATTTCAATGAAATCTCGATCGAAATCTTGGTAATGACTATTCAGCCTATTCAGCAAGTGGGAAATTTTGGGGAAATTTCTCAGCTGTAAAAAATTTTGACAGTACGAATTTGTCATTTTTAAATTTTCTATCTTGAACGGAGCTTAAATGAATGTTTATATTTTTTCCTTATTTTACAGCCTATTCTTTCCAAATTCCTCAGTTTTGTTGATATAATTAGGTTTTTAAAATTTGATGTGCAAGTTTGTTATGACAAGCGAAAACTGCCTGGTGCGATGGAAACACATTTGGATTTCGCCAAATCGTTTTATCAAAACCTGCGGATTTCGAGTGCGATGGAAACATGGTATTAGCTAACAGATTGGCGCGGCGCGGACAATTTAACGGAATTTAACAGACGATGGAATTTAAATAAATGAATTTGAAATTTTTAATGTAAATATAATTTAATGAATTTATTTTGTACTTTTTTAATTATTTGTTATGTGAAAACACATGATCCTTAATTATAACTGTGCTCTTACCTAGAAATAAAAATTTAAGCTACTTTCAATATTTTAGTATATTTTTTTTTTCAATATTTGAATAAAGCAAAATTTACTTGGAATTAAAAAAGGAAGAATTGAGGTGTTAGATAATATTTTGCCATTTACAGAAAATTACCTGAAACTAAAATGTTTTATTTGAAGAGGGTGGTTCCTTGACTTGTTTTATGGTACTAAATTAGATAATTTTACCTTCAAGTAGGAGTTGGCGGTTTGTTTTTTACATTGAATTGCATAATGACATTTTCCCATGTACCCAAAATTACTTAGAATTTAAAAATTAAAGGGTTTGATTTGAAAGAGGGTAGTTCCATGACCTGATTTATGATATTACATTATATAAGTTTACCTGTAAGTAAACAATGGGCGATTTGTTGTTTACATTGGGGTGCTTAATGGTTTTTTCCATTCACCGAATATTACCCGAAAAATTAAAATAAAAGGGTGGGTTTGTTCGAAATTGTTTTTCCCATTTATAGGACCTGCCTAAAATCACTTAAACAGCTTAGTTTTAAAAATTCCATATCAGTTGATTTTAAAATTTCAAACGTTGCTAGTGATTGTAATTGTTTGTGTAGTTTTTTTAAAATTTTCAATAATGGAACAAGAACTTCAATTGGCACCTACACATTGTGTTTAATGTGTATAATGTGTTCATGGCATATAGTTTCCAAAGAACAATATTTCACACAGGCAATATAAATAAAGCGAAATGGTTAATTATCTCTCGTAAATACTTCTTTAAAACAGAGAAGGGTGAGAAACCCACCAGGTAGTTTTTAAACCCTTTATTCTTTATGGTGCAAGTTACACTATCATTCATTTCGTTTATTACCCCCATACACAAAACCGGTTTTTTAGGCAAGGGGTCGCAGGGAAGTACAATTCATGCGTCATATGACTCCTCACTTTTGAGCCAGAAAATTTGCCAGACTCACTCTCCATTACACTAACACAAATATAACATCGTACTCGGGGGTCTGCGAAAACTATGAGAAATTCTCCCTCTATTTCGCGTTTATTTCACAACTACAAACGCATCACAATCTTTACACAAAAAGAAGTAGAAAAATGAATGCTTAGTGTAATACCCGCATCATACACAAACCGTTTTGATGTGAGTATCGAGTGATGGATAGTGTAACTTGCACCTATGACTATACTCAGCAAATAAATGAATTGCTCATATAAGAATGAAGATGACTCAAGAATCTGGTAGTCAGGGTTTTCCCGTATTCGCATTTTATGATACAAGACCCTGAATGGGTGTGTAACACCTTGTCATGGAGAAGGAACTTTTCTTGTTAACAAGAGAAAGAAACGGTCATATGTATGTATGTTGTCATTCAGGGAAGTTTTGGATCAAAATTCTTTCGTCTCTTTTCCGTAAAACCTATTTTTGCCTATTAAATACCACCTGCCTCACAACCTGAAAGTTTAAACTATGTATATTACATCATTAGAAAGTAATAAAAAATTCTCCTTCCGCGTTTCCGCCTAAAATATCTATCATCAATATTTCCAGCTTGAACCCTCAGCATGTTTTAATTCAAATTTTATCTGACCAAAAGCTTTAACTAAAAACTTTCCCAGAAATTACTTTAATACTTTACTTTTACTTTGGCTCCTGTTTTTCCTCCGGCTCCGGATTTTATATTTTTTAATCCTATGTTAAATTCCTCTGGGATAAATATAAACATTTCACTAAAAAATAAACTTGAAGTACCTTGAAGCTTAAATTAAACATTGAGTTGCTAAATAGAGACAAAAATTTTTTATTGTTGACTGTTTTCGTTTGATTACAATAATTAGTTTTAAATACCTGCAACAGTCTTTTTATGCCCCATAATTGGTAAATTTCTTTTTTGCTATTTTATAATAAATTGCATTAAAAAACTAAGAAAAAATCACGAATTAAATTTAAAAATAACCGCCACGAACAAATTGTCAATTTGCAGGCAGACAGCAGTTCAAAGCAAAAAATGTGTACTAAATTAGCTCGTCATGGTTGGTACCACTGGGCGACAAGCGGCAGAATTCGAAATAGCTCGAATTTGTCCGCGCGACAAGTCGCCTCCGCGCCTTTGTGGTAGCATATATGGTGGTGCGTGTATTTTAATCGATTTTGCCGCCACGGACACCGCCTCCGCGACAAAATTCGCGCCAATCTGTTTGTACCTTAAGGCTGAAAGTGCATCTCTATAATGACGTGGACATCCACTAAGAAGCGATTTTTCGAAATTCATCCCCTAAGGGGGTGAAATGGGGTTTACCCAAACCGCTTTAGCTATAGGGCTGAAATTTTGACAGTGCATCCCTATAATGACGTTGACATCCACTAAAAGCGATTTTTCAAAATTCATCCCCTAAGGGGGTGAAATGGGGTTTATCCAAACCGCTAAGGCTATAGGGCTGAAATTTTGACAGTGCATCCCTATAATGACGTGGACATCCACTAAGAAGCGATTCTTCGAAATTCATCCCCTAAGGGGTTGAAATAAGGCTTATCTAAACCTCTAAAGTTATAGGGCTGAAATTTTGACAGTGCATCCCTATAATGGCGAGGGCATACACTATAAAGCGATTTTTCGAAATTCATCCCCTAAGGGGGTGAAATGGGGTTTACCCAAACCGCTGGGGCTATAGGGCTGAAATTATGACAGTGCATAACTTTAATAACGTGGACATCCACTAAGAAGCGATTTTTCGAAATTCATCCCCTAAGGGGGTGAAATGGGGTCAACCCAAAACCGCTGGAGCTATAGGGCTGAAATTTTGACAGTGTGTCCCTATAATAGCGTGGACATCCACTAAAAAGCGATTTTTCAAAATTCATTCCCTAAGGGGGTGAAATGGGGTCAACCCAAAACCGCTGGAACTACAGGGCTACATTTTGACAGTGCATCCCTGTAATTACGTAGACATCCACTAAAAAGCGATTTTTCGAAGTTCATCCCCTAAGGTGTTGAAATGGGGTTTATCTAAATCGCTATAGTTATAGGGCTGAAATTTTGACAGTGCATCCCTATAATGGCGTGGACATCCACTATAAAGCGATTTTTCGAAATTCATCCCCTAAGGGGGTGAAATGGGGTTTACCCAAACCGCTTTAGCTATAGGGCTGAAATTTTGACAGTGCATCCCTATAATGACGTGGACATCCACTATAAAGCGATTTTTCGAAATTCATCCCCTAAAGGGTGAAATGGGGTAACCATACTACTGGGGCTATAGGGCTGAAATTTGGATAGTGCATCCCTATAATGACGTGGACATCCACTAAGAGGCGATTACTCGAAATTCACCCCCTAAGGGGATGAAATAGGGTTAACCCAAACCTCTGAAGCAGAAGGGCTGAAATTTTGACAGTGCATCCCTATAATCTCGAAGAAATGAATGACTCGAAATTCACTTTATTTAATATTCATTTGTGATTGCTTCATAATTTCTTGCACCCACGTAAACAGGCGAACAAACATAAAGAACGTTCGTTAAACCCTAAAATGTCTCTTCTCTTGATGACATATATAGCCAATCTCTGAGTCAAAACATGCAGATTTGTTAAGCAGAGGTGATATACGCAGCAATTTGTTTACCATATTTATTAAAAAAATGCGCTGTAATAAACCCTTTGTAGGGATAATAACAGCTAATTTTTTTTTTTGAAGGGAAACATTGCACATAATAAACAGTTTTTATTTAAAGGCGTTGCAAGGCACGCGGGTTTTATGCTAGTTTCCAATATACGGCGGAGCCGGCGTCGCTCACTCACACATGCACATAGGCCATGCCCACCACACACCGTTTCGTAGTCCAGTCAAATTAGAGATTTGACTGAAGATAATTCCGAAGTTGCTGAAAATTGGAACAGCCGTTAAAAACATTATTATACGTAAGCTGTAGAGACTGCCACGCGATTGGGCGGCTGCAAACTTTTTTATTCAAGGTCAAAGGGTCAAAATACCAGTTTTTTGCAAATATATGCTAAACCGTACGTCTTATCAGAAAATTGTGTTTACAAAGTTTGTAGATTAGGCGATTATCTACAAAAAAATATATTATACATTTTCTCGTAGGAATTGCCATTTCTGAGATATTGTCGTTTTAATAAGTTAAAATACTCATATTCTATCATTCCGGACTTGTAAAGGTCATCAGAAATTTAATAAATCCTTTGTTGGAGTACGCGGCTAATATTTTCAGGGGTGATTCCTGGATATATTTGGAGAAAAAAATTGTTCTACAGAGGGCGGCTATCTCCACTATCCACTAAGATACAGGGTGATTAGGGAAAAAATTTGGGGTTTTTTTTAAATTTACTGAAATTTGAATAACTCCTAAAGTAATTATCATAAAGTAGCCTAATTAGGCTCATCTTTTAGGTAAATGTGTATTCTTTAATTTGGTGTAAAACATAGCAGCCTGAGTGACTCCGTTCAAAAAATATATAGGCTCAAACAATGCTTAGAATCTAGACCTGGCCGATTTCTTCGTTTTTCTCAGAAAAAGCGTTACTAACAGTACATTTTTTTTTGCTTTTCTGATGCACCAAACTATTACCTACAATATTTCCATATACAATAAGTGTTTATTTTGGGTAGTTTTGTAGGTAGTAGTAGTAGTAGTAGTTTTATCGTGTTTTATCGTGAACAAATAAAAAGTTACTCGTCTTTCAACTGCGGCATAATAGCATTGGTTTGAGCCTACATATTTTTTGAACGGAGTCACTCAGGCTGCTATGTTTTACACCAAATTAAAGAATACACATTTACCTAAAAGATGAGCCTAATTAGGCTACTTTATGATAATTACTTTAGGAGTTATTCAAATTTCAGTAAATTTAAAAAAAACCCCAAATTTTTTCCCTAATCACCCTGTATCTTAGTGGATAGTGGAGATAGCCGCCCTCTGTAGAACAATTTTTTTCTCCAAATATATCCAGGAATCACCCCTGAAAATATTAGCCGCGTACTCCAACAAAGGATTTATTAAATTTCTGATGACCTTTACAAGTCCGGAATGATAGAATATGAGTATTTTAACTTATTAAAACGACAATATCTCAGAAATGGCAATTCCTACGAGAAAATGTATAATATATTTTTTTGTAGATAATCGCCTAATCTACAAACTTTGTAAACACAATTTTCTGATAAGACGTACGGTTTAGCATATATTTGCAAAAAACTGGTATTTTGACCCTTTGACCTTGAATAAAAAAGTTTGCAGCCGCCCAATCGCGTGGCAGTCTCTACAGCTTACGTATAATAATGTTTTTAACGGCTGTTCCAATTTTCAGCAACTTCGGAATTATCTTCCAATTATGGCGTTTTTTCGTCTATTTTGACTGGACTATTCGGGACATTCTCCGTCCGCGCGCTCCGGTATAACCGATTTATAAGACGTTGTCACGTCAAAAGCTCGGAAGAAAAACTTACTTTAATGTAACTGAATTACACAACTAACTGCTCAGTGCTTACGCATTCAAATAAAACTAACAAAGAAATGCAATATTTAGGAACCTAAATTAATCGTAATCGTGCGTGAATCAAGAAATAAATAGAAACAAACGAATGATTAATAGCGAAAGAGTAAAAAAGAATATGTTGCGCCTTAGAACAGAGAAGTTAAAGAACAGAACATAACGTACATGTATATGGATTCGAGCAATTCAAGGTACACATCTAGATCTAAAAGAAAACAGGCAATCACATGCTCATAGTTTATGACCGCTTGAAATGTATACAAACTACCGCAACACCAAAATAGATTGAGTAATCTCCGAAAAGCGGGACTAAGTCTGTCCCCTGCGGGACATTTGATTTTCTGCTGAAAATCGGGACGTCCCGCTTAAATCGGGACGTCTGGCAACGCTGGCCCTAAATATACGCGGAACAGAAGAAACGGCTTTTTTAGAAAGAGAGGCATGCGGAGGTGGAGAAACTAGAGAGTTTCATGTTTCCGTGGAAGCTTTTATGGTTGATCTCCTTGCAGCACAACGGTGACCTAAAAACACTCTTCGATGAGAAAGAGTGAAACTGTACGAGTATTATCCTTTGAATTAAAAAGCTACTTTACCGCCTTTCTGAAAAGAAGTTAGGCATAAAATAGTATTCTTCTTTCTTTCTTCTTTGATCCGTTAGCTGGCGATCCGAGCGGGACGTCCCCGCAACGGATACGCTGCTGTCGGTGCCGCTGGGTCCCGAACTCTATTCACGATTCGCTTCCATTCTTCTCGGTTTTTGGCGGTGTCTCGAGCCTCGGTAACTGATAATCGTTGATTCTTTAAGTCACCCTCGATATTCTTCAACCAGGTTTTCTTCGGTGCCGATCGCTGTATTCTCCAGTCTGCAGGACGGTCTCGCCAGAGAAGTTTACGTGGCAAGCGGTTATCATCCATTCGGCAAACATGTCCAAACCACCGTAGTCGACGTTTTTGCATTTCTTCTTCGATCAGTGTTCTGACTCTGATCGCATCTTTGTCTGACAACCTCGTTTCGAAGGCGATCACGGAGTGAGACACGGAGGATCTGCCTCAAACATCGCATTTGGAAGACCTCGAGCTTCTTAACGTCCGGTTTGAGCAGTGTCCACGTTTCAGATCCATAAAGAAGAATCGGAAGAATCAACGTTCGGTAAAGACGTAGTTTTGTTTTGATGGAGATATTTGCTCGTTTCCATATGCACCACTTGAGCGAGGCGAATGTTGCTGTTGCCTGGCCGATACGGCTGTGAACGTCGGCCGTCGATGCTACTTTCGTTTCCTCAACCAATGATCCCAAATATTTGAACCTTGGAACCTGTTCGATTTGGGTTCCATCGAGGTGAACACTGGCTCTTGATCCATCCGTTGTGAGCACTTTGGTCTTTTCCGCATTGATTTTTAACCCGTATGATTGGGCGATGCGGGAAATATCGTATAAGATGTCCGTTGCTTCGGCATCCGTGTCGGCGAAAACAGCGCTATCGTCGGCGAACATTAAGTCTGTTACGAAGTTGTTGTCGTCGTATTGAACTCCGAGTCGTCCATCGAATGCTTCACGCATAATCGCGTCGATCACAACGTTGAAGAGAAGTGGCGAAGCGACGTCTCCCTGTCGGACACCCGTCTGAATCGGGAGCTCCTCGGATAAGTCGTTTCGAATACGAACGCTGCTGGTTGAGCCATCGTACGACGCTTGGAGAAGTTGGATGATTCTCAATGGCACGTGTTCGGTTACCAAGACTCTCCACAAGCTGTTCCAATCGATGCAATCGAAAGCGGATTTGAAATCGATGAAAACGACGACAATTCGTTTGCCGCAACGGATTCTTTCTTCCATTAACTGACGGAGGGCGAATATTTGATCAATGCATCCTCGATGTGGTCTAAATCCCGCTTGTTCCTCCCGGCTCGTTTGCTCTCGATGTTTCTGTAGCCTCGATTGTATTATTTTCGTAAATACTTTACCGACGATCGAAAGAAGGCTAATACCGCGATAATTCTTGCATTCCCGACTGTCGCCTTTCTTCAAAATTGGGACAACGATCGCTTTCTTCCATACCGAAGGGACACGATCCGAATGCCATATGTGTGTTATGAGGACATGAAGTCGTTGTGATAAGACATCACCTCCAGCTTTGATCATCTCGGCGGTTACTTGGTCTATTCCCGGCGCTTTTCCATTTTTCAGCGATTTTATTGCTGTCTTCACCTCGATAATTGTTGGTTCGGTATCGAGAAACTGATTCATCGGCTGTTCGATAATCGGTGATTCGGGTGCTGGACCTTGCGGCGGATCGTGGTTATACAGCTGGTGGAAGAATGCTCTCCACCGCTCCAGGCGTTCATGGGCAGAAGTCACAAAAGTTCCATCCGATTTTTTGATGTTGTCGTTTGTTGATGTTGTTTTGCCGCCTAACCGGCGGATTGTCTGGTGCGGCGTCCGGTACTCGTGCCTCGACGCCGCTTTTTCCATGTCGGCCGCAACGTTATTCCAGTACGCTTCTCGTTCCAATTTCATTTTCTGCCGAACTTCTTTGTTCAATCTTCGGTATTCCTCAAAGTCGACGTGTTTCATGCGCTTCCGCTGATCGACGAGGTCCAGACAGCTGTCCGAGATCCATGGCTGCGTCCGTTTACGGATAGTTGGACACAACTCCATTGCACACTCCACAATAGACTCCGACAATTGCCTTTCTTCTACATCGATATCGTCCGGTATTGCGAGCGCCGCGAATTTGTTGGATAATGCCATTTGAAACTCTCGCCCGAAAATAGTATTAAAATTTACAAGCCTTGAACCTTTCATTGGCAGCGAACAAATTGTTTTATTGTCACGGAATTAATACTATATATACAGGGTAAGTACTTTAACCAACGAGCGGGGAAAATTGGGAGCGATGCACAGGAGAGTTTATTTGGAGCACTCTCCCTTTACTGGAGTTTTAATAAATTTTATACAACAAAAAAACCGGAAATTATCCTCGTGACCATAAAATGTGACATTAACATAACCAATAGCCCAGTTCTATTTCGATGCGAAGAACAAGCAGCTTTTGGAAGTGGTTGGAATTCAGTTGGGGGACTGCTTTGGGGAACCAACTCCTCGGGCTTGGCTAAAAAGCCAAACAATTTTTTTTTTCAGTTTTTTATAATGCTCCTAGAACGCTTTTGAGGAGCGTAAAAACGTAGGCTCCCTGCAATGACAGGCAATATTAAAAAATGAATGGACTAAAAAGCACGAAATAAAAAAAAATTTAAAAACCGACTTCAGAAAAAATCCATTCCCGCGATGCACAAAAAAGGAAGAAATAATTGTTTGTAATTCTTAACAACATCAATCCAATCAGAATGGATCTAGAAAGAAGAATCACTTTTGAAGACGGTGCCAGGTAGTAGTTGACTTTGATTGCACTAAGTCTTGCTTCGGCAATTGTTTTCATTTCTTTGTTAGGCTTATGCCCTTAATATATCACCCACATGTGTTAGCACCGTCTCCAAAAGTGATTCTTCTTTCTAGAATCATTCTGATTGGATTGATGTTGTTAAGAATTACAAACAATTATTTCTTCCTTTTTTGTGCATCGCGGGAATGGTTTTTTTCTGAAGTCGGTTTTTAAAATTTTTTTTAGTTTTTAAACTATTATTTTTATTATTTTCTTTGTCTGTTTCACTCAATTTAGCTTTTTTCTCTTCGCGCTTTCTTTTTTCTTTATCCAATCGTCGTTTTCTCCGCGTTGCTGCTTCTAATGTTTTAAGTTTTTTTATTTTATTTTTCATCATGTTGTTCCCACGAGTAGTGGACAAATAGACGGTCGACCCCCCCCCAGAGGTCCATGTAAGGAAGGGGGCAAGGCTAATTACAAAATAGGGTTGCGCCCGGTGCCCTAAGGTGACACCAGCGACATGATATTTTTTACCACCCTCATACCATTCAGCCCTCGGCGCGTATCCTACCTTGGCTTAGGTGAGATCTCATAGACTCAAAGTCCAATCTTCGTATTCCTCTCGTCGAACCTTATTGATTGATACCCATGACATGATAATTTGGTAAGAAAATGTCATTTCGCATTATTTTCAGCAAACCCTTTCATTTTATACCTAAATCATAGGGCTGCATTTCAAATAGCCAATCCGCCACCTTGGGACGGACGCCATGTTGGAATTAGGTCACGTGATTATTTTTTTCGTATCCCATTCAGCAAACCCTTTCAATTAATACCCTTATCATGGGGGTGCATTTCAAATAGCCAATCCGCCATCTTGGATGCCCGCCATGTTGGATTTAAGTCACGTGACTATTTTTTCGTATTCCTGACAGCAAACCCTTTCATTTGATATCCATGTGATGGGGGTGCATTTCAAATAGCCTGTCCATCATCTTGGACGTCCGAAATATTGGATTTAAGTCACGTGACTATTTTTCTCGTTTTCCTGACAGCAAACCCTTTCACTTGATACCCATATCATGGGGGTGGATTTCAAACAGCCAGCCCGCCATCTTGGGGAGGCCGCCATATTGGATTTGTAATGACGTTTCTTAGCTAGTCATATATTGTCATCAGAACTCAGAGCGTGTGCAAAATTTCATCCTAATCGAAGACCGGGAAGTGGGTCAAATTAAGATTCCAAGATTTTCTTATATACTTACATAGTTAGTTACAAGGGAAGCTAATAAAAGCGTGTTAATAAATTAGTACTTCAATCCTTAAATTTTAATAAATAATTGAACTTATATTTTTCTTTAAATAGAATACCCACGGTCGGCTTCAAGCCAGAGACAGATGTGAGCAGTATTTACCATAACGGTCTGCTTGTTCATCTCGGCTCCTCAAGAAGAGCTTGGAGTGTTTCCTATGAATAATGTCCAAACAATTTTTATGCTACGGCCTTTACTTTCGAAGTTATGAGCAATTTTAATACTAAAATTGGCGCTAAATTCGAACTTTTTTAGTACTCTTTTTCCTAAGCTTATGTCGGAAAAACCAAGTGATAATTTTAAAGTCAAAATTGCTTGCAATTTCCCCAAATAAGGCCCGTTTTAGCATTTAAATTGCTTAAAACTTTGAAAGTAAAGGCCGTAGCATAAAAATTCTCTGGACATTATTCATAGGAAACACTCCAAGCTTTCTTATTCTGGAAAAAAAAAAACATTAGTTGACTATGAATATTTTGGAGAAAAAGGTGGTTGAAGGTGACATTTAAAAAAAAAAAAAATTTTGACTTTGACGACTCATAACTCTGGAAGTTGGTACTGTGGTACCGTCGCTTTTACAATTTTAAATAAGTGATGGCGTTACAAAAATACAGGGTTAATTAGTCATTTCGACCGAATAAAAAGAAATAGCATTATTAACACCTTTGCCACAGTTACGGGATACAACAACTATACAGAAATTCAATACTCATTATAGCCGATAATCTGAGATAGTTTTCTTTTGAGCCGGGCCTGGGGCAATTTTGACCCACCTCCTTTAGAAGCCTTGTATATGGTAATTGCTTTACTAAGTTGTCTCCTGGTATATAATTTGCAAATAGAAAATACTCACAAAATTGAAAATAATTAGATAAAATTACTCTCAAGTATTTTGCTTTGGCAGAAGGCATGGTAAGAAATAATTTAGTTAAAAATAATCACACAAACATCGCCAAATTATGTGGTTTTCCAGAGTACGCACTTTGCGCCCCAAGAAAACGACTAAAAATGACGTCGACTTACCCTCACGCGTGGCTAAATAAGAAAATCGCAAGTCGGAGGTGATAAAGTGTCATTAATTGCTTCGATGTATTTTTAACACTATTGATTTTGGCCAAACATTTCTACCTTGCAAAGTTTTCACTGACATGTAACGTTAAAAAAATGTTCGACAACGTTGGATTTTTGATGACAGTGATGTGTTGCTGTAATCAATTTGATGAAGGCAAACTGCCAGGTAAATTGGTAAACGGCTGCCAACCCAACTTTTACAGGAAATTGAGTTTAATAGAGAAGTTTTAGTTCAGTTTAGGGAAATCTAGAAGGCAGCATTATACCTGTGACACACTACACTTTCATTGTGATGGTAACTTTCATTATGATGGTTAAGGAAATGATGGGGTGACACATTTACTTTCATTTGCATGTGTCATTTGCAAGTGACATTTCTGTGTGTTTTTTTTAATTTTTAAGTTGTTTTGCAACAACATCGTTATTTTTGAACTACTTGGGCTCAGATTTGTTTGTTTGTTTTGAATTGACTGTTAAATTGTCAGTTTTAAGGAGAAAGGAGGGGAAATTTATTATAAAAATTAGTTTCCAGTTTTGCAACAGATGTCACTTAACCGAAATTACAGTCCAAATGAAGGTAAAATACTTTCATTTTGAACTTTCATTATGATGGGGTTTTGCCGCGATAATGAAGGTTACTTTCATTATGATGGTATATGTGTCACAGGTATTAACATATTGTTGAATAAGTTACATTAGAGATCCCTGTTGACTGGCAATGCATGACAAAGTTTATGTAAATTTGAAGCAGCACCAAAAAATTCTTCCTACGGCTTGGAATAATTTAAAGGTAACAGGGACGGATTGTCCCCCTTCTTAGCAGCCTGAGCATTTTGATACTGACCGGCCAATCGCACCGCGCCCACCGCACAGTGTGGGAAAAGGCTGAAAAGCTGGCCAAAAGTCTTTAAAATTAACCAATTAATTTAAATTTTGGTATACGGGGGTTTTTGGGGTCGCTGAATTTAGTGTCCGTTTTCTCATAAACAAGATGGCGGCTTCAAAATGGCGATCGGAACTAGTGAAACATCTTTCAATTGCCACAAAACTTGGTATACGGAGGTTTTTCTGTTCTTCGAAAGTAAAGGCCGTAGCATAAAAATTCTCTGGACATTATTCATAGGAAACACTCCAAGCTTTCTTATTCTGGAAAAAAAAACATTAGTTGACTATGAATATTTTGGAGAAAAAGGTGGTTGAAGGTGACATTTTTGTTAAAAAAAAAAAAAAATTGACTTTGACGACTCATCTCTGGAAGATGGTACTGTGGTACCGTCGCTTTTACAATTTTAGATAGGTGGGAGTATTCTGCGTACACTGATACCTTACTGATGAAAATAAGTGATGGCGTTACAAAAACACAGGGTTAATCAGTCATTTCGCCCGAATAAAAAGAAATAGCATCATTAACACCTTAGCCACAGTTACGGGATATAACAACTATACATAAATTCAATACTCATTATAGCCGATAATCTGAGATACTTTTCTTTTGCGCCGCGCCGGGCCTAGGGTAACTTTGTATGGGCTGTGACCTTCGTTCGAAAATTAACCACTTAACCACATCTATCAGTCGGTAAAAACTAACCACACTAATCCTGATTAGCTTACCAATTATGGTGCCGTCACCAAAAAAGTACCTACCACTGGTGAATTCTCGAAAGTGCCCTATCTGGGAGTAAAGCTAAACAAGATACTGAACTGGAAAGCTCAACTGGACTACTACTGGATGTCCAATACGATCTTTAAACCTGTGGTTTCTTTCACTGCTACAGTCTGGTGGCCCAAGACTAAACAGGTTACGGTGATCCTCAAGCAGAGACTTTCTTATCTCTCCATTATCGGAGTTTTGCCGGTCTGTTCCAAAGACGCATTGGAGGCAATCATTAGATTGACCGCAATACATATCTTCATATGAAAAACCACCGCCATAAGTTTTTGAAGTTATACTTCTTTAGGCGCGTTTTGAAAAATATTATGAGAGTGAATTTTGACGAATTCGCAACGCAACGCAACTTGAGGATATGGGCGAAGGGGTGGAGGCAATGGAGGGCAAGCATTTCAACTTCCATTCTTCATGCGCACTGGGATTATCATTATTATGCACGGTATACAGCAAACGAAGGTAATGTAAAAGCGACGCCAGCTCCGAATACAGTAAAAAATGGGCGCCTGGTGACGTCAGCCGTAATGCTGAAACAACAACAACAGCTTCGATTTTATATGGGAAGTGTCCCCCACGTGACATCAGCACTGAAATACCGTATACGGTATACAGTCTTTTACATTACCTTGTTTCTGAATACCGTGATTACTATTGGCATATGAAAACTCGCAGCCGATGCCGGTTCACGATGTCGATGGGTGAGGGGATTTTTATGCTGAGGCTATGGAGGGAAATAAATTTCATGTTCGAGTCATCAGCTAAGCGTATGTTTGTTTTTTCGTGGGCAGATTCGTAGTGTTTATTGTGTGCTGTTTGTGGGTGAGGGGTTTTACTGAATGGAAGGAAATTTCTCTAACTCGTAGTGTAATATCATAGACTCGCCAAGTTTTTAACTCGTAAAAAGTGGCAAAATATTGTATTTTAACATTTTTTACTGCACGTGTATTACCGGTGATAAGTTGGTTAGTGATCCGAGTGAATAAATTGAATGAAATTGATAAGGTGACCAGTTTTGTTTACATTCATGGTGGTTTTTTTGGGTTAATTTAGGGAAAAAATGTTGGATTTATGTGGTAATGAAATTAAAAGTGAATTTAAAATGGTTAAAAATTATTACGGAATAGTTATTAAAACATAAGTGCAAGTACCACCACACAACATGAATAACAAAAATTTTGAACTTTTTCCTACACAGTTTTCTGCTTTAATATTTTTAAAAATTATTCTTCAACAAGCTTTAATCACTTTAAATTCACTTTTAACTCAATAACCACAGAAATTCAACATTTTTGCCCTAAAATAACTCGACAAAACCACAGCAATGTAAACAAAATTGGCCACCTTCACAATTAAACCATTAAAACATATTGGTTCACTAAATTTTTTGAAATTGTTTTAATTCAATCACTGAAACACTAATCACTGGTAATCCAGGTGCAGAAAAAAGTTTTTATTGAAAAAACTAAAAAACTTGGCTCCACTATGTTATTACACGAGAAATGTCCTCCATTCAAGCAAATGTAGGATCGGCACCGGCTGCTTCCACGCCTGTAGCTACGATGGGTTTGCTGGAGGCCCTATCAGAACCTCAAATATGCAGCGTACTGCAAATTTAAGACATGATATGAACATGCAGCACGCTGCTTTGCTTGTCATTTTACCCGCCTGAGCCGATTGAAATACTTTTGATTGCAGCGTGCTGCATTTTTATCTCATGCCCTAATTTACTGCACGCTGCCAATTTTGATGTTCTGATACGGCCTGCGAACGATATAGGCGAAGGGGTAGAGGAGGGAAGCATTGCAACTCCAATCCTTTAGCTATTAAGTTTATTATTATATGGGCATATGAAAATTCGTAGCCAAAGTCCGTTCACGATGTCCATGGGTGAGGAGGTTTTTACCCAGAGGCTATGGAGGGAAATAAATTACATATCCTAGTTTTCAGCTAAAGCCGGCTCTAAACGATGCTATGAGCACTTTCCAACGTTGGACGTTTGATGGTAGAACGCATCGTGTGGCCGCTACTCGAACTACGAATGTCCAATGTCAAGCGTCCAACGATGGTGTTTGGACAGGTTCGGAGTGTTGTCACTCAAACTTTGGAAGCGTTGATGCTGTATTTGCCGATACATTAATGTCCTTAGTATGAAACTCTTCGTATCATATTTCAATTACCTTAACCCACTCAATTTAATTGAGTAACAACTAAAAGAAGAAGCTGGGGAAGTGAACAGAATTTGGAAGTGACGTAATGAATCTACCCAAGGTCGATGAACCCACAGGTGAGTTACGAGAGCATACCGGCAAAATGAGTCTACGCAACGCCTGGAATTCCTCATTGTGACAGAGGACACAGACGATGTCCTTTTGGATTGCCGGAGATTAGCCGAGCAAACTGCTGCACAGCTAAAGGCACGGCTAAGAGCAACGAACGTCTTAGACTCCCAGCTAGCACAAACGAGTAGCAATGGAGTTAATCTAACATGTAAAAGAGTCGCAAGATAAGATATGTAGTGCGACTGTAGCTCCATTGCGACTGAAAAAGCAGATCTTTATTGTTTATTTTGTAACAACTTTGGTCGCAACGAGGCGAAAAATGTGCTGTGGCTATGTTTTAAATGTGTTGTTGCCACAAACTAAAGTTGCATACAACAAGATGAAACATTTTGAACATCCGGAAAAGTTATAATTCTTTATATTATGTACATATTTTTAACAACAAAGCACAGCGCAGTTTTAAATGTGTTTCAAAAGTCATAATGGAATGAAATAAAAAGACACATTACACATTACTTTAAAATTGACAAATTGCGGAATTTTACTCCAAAATTATAAAGCGAGTGCCATTTTGTTGATGAATATGGGTATTCACGCGCCACTCAAAAACAGAAAATTTAGAAAATAATTGGGAAAATAGAAAAAAACTTCGATTTTTTTATCAGCATGGCAATCTGTAAACTACAGCTAACTTCATTTTTTTAAGTTCCTAGTGTCATTTTGCGCTAAAAAAATGGCTATAAGAAATATAAAATACAATATAAAATAACATTGGTTTCTTTAAATAAAACTGCAAAGTGTAGAAAAAAGAGAGAATCATGAAAAATATGGCGAACATGAAGCCTTTTGACAGCTATTTTTCCAAGTCCTTGTATTTGAACAAAAACCTCCCTGCAGCGTTTTGAACATTTAAAATGTAGCACTGACTTGATAAAAACTTATAACAACTAATACTGAGTTTCCATGAGAGTTCAACCAGAGTTGAACCCGAGTTGAACTCCATGGAAACAGTCGCAGTCAAGAGTTTTCGTTAAAGATTTTCAACTCTGCTCAACTCAACGAAAATAGGTAGATTGAACAGAGTTCACGCACACAACTACAAACGGGATTGTCAAATGTTAAAAAAGTCAAAATGTCGCGCCTGTTTATAACATTTCTGTTATACAACGAACACAATAAATTAATTTTATGGTCCATGATCACTATTTTATAATAACAAAAATATTACGTCAAATTTAAAAACAGCTGCTTGCTTAATACAAGTACACATTCAGCTGTCTGTACACAGGCAGAAAAGTCAGCCATGGAAACGCATGGAGTTGAGTCGTTGAGTTGAAGTGTTATTTCAACTCAACCTCAACTCAACTCGACTCCCATGGAAACTCGGTATAAGTCACTTTAAGGTTGTTAGCTAGTTACTCTATTTGTGACAGTTACAATATAATAACAATTTTGAAATGTGCTACAAAAGGAAATGTTTTAATAACTTTACTTTAAGCCCATCTTAAGATAATTGTAATTAGGCCTAATGACCCAACTAGTTGGTGATTTTAGTTAGGATTAGAATACGGTATAACCGACAGCCTTGAGCGTGTCGGCATCATAATGCTTGCACCTTCCAACGCACGAAAATAGAAAGAATCCAATAAAATATTTGTGTAGAAATTAAAAATTAGTCTTAAAATCACGCCAAAGAAGTATAACTCCTAATGCGTGTACATAAGTACACACACCCATTGTTTTTTTTTATGTGGCATGTTCAAGCTCAGGAATCACCCTTTGTACCACTAGCCCGTCATGTCGTGCAATGTCTAGTAGTAAGCTTGACCTGAAGATAGAAAATAAGAATACGAAAGGCTAAGGGTAGTCTGGTGCATGCATGAGGAAGAGGCAGTGAGCCTCGCGTTTGCACTCTTGGATGTTGTAGGAGTTCATTTTTTTAGCAGCTGGGTGGTTCAAAAAAGTCAGGGATAGCTGGAGATAGTCTTGTTGGAGTGTTATGCCTATTGAAACAAGTGAATCCCGCTAACCAGCCGACAAAGGCCGTGACACCGACAAGCCGTGACAACAGTACCGAATTACCAAGAGGACAAGGGGGTGTACCGACTGCTAGGTGAAGAAGACCCGACCTAAGCGGACAGTTGGTACCCTATTTTTAACCGGTTAACCCGGCGGGTTATCTGTTGACTTAGTGACATGCTGACATTATTTTTTCGCGATGATTACTTTTAAATAATATGTATAGAAGTTTTCAAACGCCGTGACACAAATAATTTGAAGGTTTCTGCGCACCTCGTTGCCCAATTTCATAAATTTTGTTCTATCATTTCCCCTCTTTTAACTTAAAAAGGCAACAAACGCGGGAGAAACTCAACAAAATAATTTGGGAAGGGATGTGGGCATGCCGGATGAATAAAGTTAAGTAATCTTTATATGTATTGAGCAGAGCTTTTAAATACATGTAAAACTCCTGCTCAACAAAGGCAGATTATCCATCGTAATAAGCATAATTTTACTTATGCTAAATATTTCTCATCCCTAAATTTAAAATAAATTAAAACAATTGCTGGAAAATTTTCTTTTAAAGATATGAGCATTTTCATTCATAAATTGAGAGTTCTCCGCAGCCGCAAGCAACACAACCTCCCCAGGCAGAAGCGCGCTTGCGACTGGCGGAAAATGTCAAAAATCTAGTAATCAAAGTGATAAAATCACAAATATCGTAATTTTTAGTAGAAATTACTACAAATTATTTCTGTGGCATATGTGTAAAATATAAAAACCTTAAAATAAAAAAATATATAAAAACGGGTATTTATCAGTCATAATTTGTAAATTTTTTAAATAATCATTGAAGTCCCAAAAAGATACACCGCATATACGCAGTCGCGACTGATTACATGGCTACAAGTGATTTGATAGGAGGAGTTAACTGAAGCTTTTGTCTGAACTTTTAAACTTTTTTAAGAGCTTAGCTGGGGAACATGCGCGGGATGTCACGAGGTTTGAAAACAACTATGCATGAATTCGTTTTTCAAATTCACAAAAGTGCATCTGTGTTTCTCGTTCAAAAAATGTGTTACCATCGTTATCACTATCGTCGTCGGCTGATTTTAATAACTGATAAACTCAATTTTTTAAACTTTTGACTTAGGCCACTTTCATAATTATGGGCACAATAGCATTATTTTGAATATTTATTTCTTCAATTCAGTATACCCTCAAAGTTTATTTTTAGATACAGAATTGTGCAGAAAACCACTTTTGCCGGTTCAATAACTCAGCAACCACAGCTCAGTTTAAGATAAGAATAATAGCAATTATTAAGAACAACGTACTGAATACAAAAATGCAATAAAGTCAAAATCGTTAAATTTGCATTTAAGCACATCTGGCTTTTTACTTTAGAGATAGGCTATTCACTATAGCTTCTAATCCGGGCGGATGTTGATAGGAATAGCAAAATCGAATAGGTGGGGTAGCGCGCTGGAAAAAACTCAAAACACAAGTTTTTTTTTTATATATACTCAGCCTAGGAAAAATTATGGAAATAGACAGACATACCTGTAATAAATCAAATTACAGTATAAAGTAAAATTGTAAATTGTTTGGTGAAATCTGGCGTTCTTAATTAGCAGTATCCGTTAAATATTGGAGAAGAATAAGCGAAGCATTAGTCAAAATGGGAACTGGAGAAAGGGAAAATCGCCCTAAACACCTTGAAAGTAACCCAATTATTTAGTGTAAGTTGCACCAACTAACTTTAACCGTAACAAAAGCTGAATCGGTTGTCAAATCTCCGGTTAGGCAAAACGAGAGTGGCACCGTTTAACAATTGTTAACATGACGTAACATTTTAACGTTAACTTTTACCAAGCAAATTCGCCCGGTTAGTGTTATTGTTAACTTATGACATAGACCCAGACAGGGGTGCCATTTTCATTAAACCCACAAACTGTGAAACATAAATACACAAAAATGTAAATTTAAATCAAAGTAGCCGTTAAAGATAACTTTAACAAACGGTTGGGTGGTGCAACTCATTTTTACAAACTGGAACTTTAACAACTTTGTAATTGTTAAAGATAATTTTAACAATAACTTTAATCAATGATATGGTGCAACTCACCCTTAATTTAAAGTTATCACGTACCTTTTGAAGCATAATGTTTTACGAAACATATTAGCTCATCATTATTACACCACATTCGTGTTAAAGTTCAAGTGAAAGTTGTTAACACCACAATACCAACTCTACAACAAAGAAAATATATGAAATATTTTCCGCAAAAGCCTCAGTATGAAATGACAAAATAGGCCAATCAACTTTTCTTCAGCCACAATTTCTTCGGTGTAACATGCAATCATATCTCCTGCTTCCATTAAAACTGCTGAAAATTTTGCCATAACTGAGCCCAAAACACAAAACAAATTGTGTCTATTAAAATCAATGCTGACTTTGCCTTGCATTAATTACGTGAGGAGTTTGGGAGGAGGGGGTCGAGCCTTATTTCACCCTATATCACGTGGTGCAAAGGGGGTTTCGGCAAATTTTTTTCTACAATAAGCAGTGTAAAATTGCTAGAAAGCGGTAAAATTAAGTAAAACATGTTTCTGCACTAAAATATAGCTAAATCCTACACAAAAATATTTATTGCTGTCATATGAACGCCGCACAAGGAGCACGGTAGCCCCTCGATTGTTTACCCGCCAGTACGCATTAAATGAGTATTTTTAGATAAATACTAGAGATTTCTTAAAAAGTGAAATATCTCATGAGAGATTATGAAGGTCATCTCATCAAGAGGGAGTGGGGGAAAAATTGCCATGCAAAAATCGGCCGCCATCTTAGAACCGCCATCTTAATTTTTTTACAAAGTGGTCAGATTGCAGTTTCACTCAAGCTATACATACGTATGTGCAAATTTAAAGTTACTCGGTTATATGAAAGTGGATCAAAATCAAGTTGCAGGGTTTTTGTTATTTTTGTTAACCCTTGCGTTTTACCACCCATCTCTTTTTCATAATTTAGTCTATTATATGTATGTATGTCTACATTGCGAGGCGAACTATGAATATCTGCGAAATTTGAAGTTGATCGGTTATTTTTTTTACTTTTTAGTCTTCTTTTTTTATATGAAAAAAAAAACAAGCTTAAGAGTAACCCTTTATACTACCAGTCCGTTATGTCGTTCAGTTCATGGTGCAATGTCTAGTAGTAAGCTTGGTTTGAAAAATAGAGGGGAATAGGAAAGGTTAGAGGGGGTCTGGAAGGTGTACAAGAAAATGATATAGGAGTTGTATTCGAGGCGCGGCCGAATGTAGGATTTGTATATTGTAGCCAATGCGGCTGGCTGGAGGAGGAACTTGCATCTCTTGAGAAATCCAAGGCATTGGGAAGCTTGTTTGGCGATTTGGAATATGTGATCATTCCCCTAGTTACCCCTAGGATGTTGAGAGTTGAGTTAGCCGTTAGATTCTCTTTATCCACTGAGATAGAAGGAAGGTCGGTACAATTTTTGTTGGAGATCAGACATTACTTCGTTTTTGTGGCATTGAATTCGACGCGTTTCATTTCGCCCCAATGAAGAATCGATTCGATATCCCGGTTGATCAAAGTGGACATCAGTTGACGGTGGTAAAGATAAGGTCTGGCACGTGCTTGTCTTACATTGTCGACGGAGTAAGAGGAATGCAAAGTACCATCATCAGCGAAGCAGTGAAGTGGGTTGGAGGGGATTGAGAGCAGATCATTTATGAAGATTAGAAAAAGTTCGGGTGAGAGAATTGACCGTTGGGGGACTCCGGCCGAAATGACATGGGGGTTGGATTCGACGCCGTACAATACTACCTTGATTGAACGGCCTGAAAGAAAGCTCTTAATCCAGTTCCTTAGAACTAAGTTTATACCAATAGCTTGGAGTTTATTCAACAGAGCAGGGTGCCATACTCTGTCAAAAGCCTATTAGAGTATATTACATGTCTTACGTTATTACGCCATTTTGTGTTGGCCGCCATTTTGAATTTGGAAAGACGCTACACCACTAATCGTATTCTACCAGTCAGGCCCTCTCATTTGATACCGGGGGTCTGGGAACACAAATGCAAAAATCAGCCGCCATATGTGAACAGCCATCTTGGTTATCTTTTAAGTTGATCGGTATTATGGAAATGGGTCAAAATCTAGTTAA
The DNA here is from genome assembly GCA_949987705.1 of Thereva unica. Classification (NCBI taxonomy): domain Eukaryota; kingdom Metazoa; phylum Arthropoda; class Insecta; order Diptera; family Therevidae; genus Thereva; species Thereva unica. The sequence goes on from CATLJY010000131.1 coordinate 96,830, forward strand.
AGGTTTTTCGTTTTTAATGATATTTGTTAACTGTTTTTTTGTTAACGCACCATCTATTTTTCATACTGTGCTCTATATATGAAATGATTTTTAAGGAGTAAACTCCAACTACATACAATATGGATTATAAAAAAAATCAGAAATAAAGGGGTTTATTTGCAAAATAAATATGAAAAGAATGATAATTTTCCCAATTTTTTCACTTTAATTCAACAAGTAGGTCTTTAAGGTCCCTTTTTTGAATATTTTTAACATCTTCAAAGGTATCTTAAATAAAATAAATGGTTAAAAAAATTTAAAAAAAAATTCTTTTAATTAACTAAAAAATGTACTGAAAAGTACAAAATAAAAAATATGTAAAAGAAAGCGTGAAATTTCAATTTTAATGAAAAAGTTAAAAAGAATGGCGCATTTTATCATTTTGAAATTTGTCATCTGTCAATTATAAACAAATTAACAGTGCGCCATTCTTTTATTTAACTTTTTCATTAAAATTGAAATTTCACGCTTTCTTTTACATATTTTTTATTTTGTACTTTTCAGTACATTTTTTAGTTAATTAAAAGAATTTTTTTTTAAATTTTTTTTTAACCATTTATTTTATTTTCTACTTTTAAGTTTATTATATGTATTCCGCCATTTTATGATGGCAATTCTGTTAGATTTAAAATTACGTCACACATTTTACTGTATTCATTTGATACCCATGTCGTGGGCTCGGTGGAACATAATTGCAAAAACGGCCGCCATCTCGGAACCGTCTTCTTGATTTTTTTACAAAAATTTCAGATTGCATTTAGTACTTATACATGATGAGTTGAACTCAAGTTGAACCCAAGTCTAACTACATGTAAACGGGAGTCGAGTTGGGTTAAGGTTGTCTGAACTCGACTCAGCTCTGCTACCTGGGTTTAGTTGAAATTATGCATACGGACATGAGTTCAGTATTTGTGTAGTTGAATTTAGTTGACAGCAGCATCTCTGTGTTTGTTTGTGATTTTTTGTAACGTGTATTGCTTCTTTATTTTCAATTCACCCTTAACACAACTATTCATCTCATCATTCATACACATTAATTATCACCCGAACTACGAGTGTGTGCAAAATTGGAAGTTGGTCGGTTATATTTTCTACTTTTAAGTCTATTATAATCTTTCCGCAATTCAGTGTTGGCCGCCATTTTGAATTTGGAATGACGCCACATAGCTAATTGTGTTCTACCTGTCATATCCTTTCATTTGAGACCCATGTCAAAGGGCCGCGGAGCACAATTACAAAGTTCAGCCGCCATTTTGGAACCGCCATCTTGATATTTTTACAAAATGGCCAGATTGCATTGTCATCCAAACTAAACGTGTATGCAAAATTTCAGCTCTATCCGAAACCGGGAAGTGGGTGAAATTTAACTTCCAAGATTTGGTCACATACCATGCAAATTAAATAAAAGAATTTAAAAATTCGTGGAACAGTCCATGTCTCCGGCTTCTTTGGTTTTTTTGTTATATCCAATTCAAAAAAAGTGATTTGTCTTTACGGTTTTTAGTGTTTCAAAATACTAAAAACCGTTAGTGAGTGACACTTATAGACCAGTGGCGATAATTTTTGTGAAAAAAAATTCTTAGCAGTATATGGATGGCGGGAAAATTTTGTAGAAATGTTACATAAACAGGGAAAAATCGAGAGCACCTCGAAAAATTTTGCTAGGTCTAGAAAATGGCGCTCGAACGGTGAGTGCTGGGTCCTGCTAGTAAGTTTTAATATATAAGTCATCACAATAACTAGAAATATTTTTTGGGCTAAAAATGTACTTTTTTTCCTTGATTTCTTGGGTGAAATAATTGTTTGTTTAAACAGCTTTTGTCACATTTTTTTACACCACATTAAAGTAGAGCATTCAACAAAAAAAGCCGTCTTCAAAATTTTAAAAACAAAATTTTGTTCGCCAACCTTTTTGATTGAAAATGGGGCTTTTTTTTAAATTAAGGTCATAAAAACAAAATTAAACAATCAAACGCTTTAAATAAAATTAGGGTTTTTCGAAACATGAAAATCTAAATTTTAACCAAATTTCATTGAAATTGGATCATTTTTGTGAAAGATAAAAATGATAAACGAAAAAATCGGGTTTTGACGTTATTGTCCATTTTTTGAGGTTATGTCGAAAAATGGTTTGAATGAAAGCTCTAGATTTCTTAATTATCTACAACGTTTTTCGATAAGAGGTTTGCTTTTCTCAGAAATCACAAAAAAACACGATTAACCCCCCAAAACCCACATTTTGGCCTCCCGGCGCCTTCCGGTCATCTGCTGCGGTGCTCTCGATTTTTCCCTGTTTATGTAGCATTTCTACTAAATTTTCCCGCCATCTATATACCGCTAAGAATTTTTCTAGTTTTTGGCTTTCAAAAGCCCTTTTGCAATGGTCTATTATAGAGAGAGGAACTTTTCCAGTGGAACTCTCTTTATTTTGGTCTCATTAATAATTCCCCTGCTACTACTACTCAAGTTATTAAGGGTCAAAGGTCACGAAAAAAAATTTTGGTGCATTTTGCAAAACTTAATATGAATATTTCTGAAATATTGCAGAATCGTAGGTTTACAATGTTCTGTAGTATGTTATGAGAAATACTGTCAATTTGATTTGACAATTGTTAGCTACTGTTACAAGCAGATTGCATATATGGATCATTACGTAACGAATAGTTTAGTAAGCACCGTAGGGTAGATTGTGACTATAATTAACTGTAAGAGTTCTGTATTTGATTATTAATTCCCAGATGCTCACTCTGGGTGATACGAGCAATAAACTTGGTTGAGGGAAATAAATAAAAAAATAAATAATGAAGTTATTTAAATATTTTTATTAACCTCATACAAAATAAGGCCGTGGTAGAGACGCCACTCGCAAAAGCTGATTCAGCTAGCCTACGAACTACAGAACCACTCCATACCTGCATTAGCTATCTATCCCCTACTACTATCTACTATATCTCAATTCGATGTCCGAGGATACAACCATTGAACCTGAACTGTACGATGATGACGCTAACCACATTCCATTATATTCCTTTGAGATGGTTGTAGATGAAGAAGACAATAGGGAAGAACAACATCCAAGAGTTCAAACGCAGGGTTCATCACCACCTTCTTCAACTCCCTCCCGTTCCTTTATAACCCCTCCAACCCCTTCCCCGTACTAAGCTTACTGCTAGACATTGCACCATGACGTGACAAATGACATGACGGACTAGTAGTACAAAGGGTGATTCCTGAGCTTAGCACTGCCACATACAAAAAAAAAAAAAAAAAAAGTGAAAATTATTTCATATCTAGGCCAGTGGTCGGCAAACTCATGTGTCAACAGCGCCAATTATTTTCAAATTGTACTCGTAACAAGTCCCTCACTATACTTCCTGCATCTGTCGTTGGCCTGATTTTTCTTAAAGCGTACTATATATCCCTCAGACCTTCCACTATATCTATGACATATTACTAGCTGTTGGGCAGAAAAGTTTTACTTCTTGGTCTTAAACACCCTCCTATTTTTTTCATTTGAGAAATTCCCATTTGCGCTCCCTGGCCAATTTATTTTGCCGTTCAGTATAGTTATTATTGCCTCGCCGACGCGACGTATCTACACCTTGTCGTGGTGGTGAGGCTTGCGTGGTTCCATAAGGGTGCCCTGACTAAGATAGATGCACGCAATCCCAAGGTGTAAACAATCGTGCTGAAGGGTTGAATGGTACTGCGTGAATGTACTACTAACGATGGACTCCGGATACCAGGTGACCTCCGGTTTAAATTAACCTTCACATGGAAATGCGGAGCTCTGCCATGGACAACCGTCCTTCCTCGCGCAACTCGTGGGATCAGTATAGATGCACTAAATAAAACTAATGAGGATGGAGCACCCTCAACGCTCCAACCACTTCTGAGGCTTCCATAGCCCCTAACAGGCCAACCTACAAGACTGGTTGGACATTCCCTGTGAACCCATGCAGCAGGGTTCCGATCATGGCCCCAGTGAAGGGAAATTTTCGGGATCCCTCTTCGATGAGGGCAGTCTGAGTCCGAACACTGGCTACTCTCGTGAAGATGCTGCCAGGATTTGCGTGGCCCTCGAGGAAGAGAGGAAAACCATTCTTCCTAGTAAGAAGAGGGGTAGATCCTCTGGATCCTCTCCTGGCCAAAATGGCCCTGCGAAAAGGGCGAAGGCTCCAGCTACACGGTCTGGAAAGCCAGCTGAAAAGCCTTCACCAAAGAAATCCGATGCACCCATAATGAAGCCTAAAGTAGGTTCAAAGACGACCTTCTGCCAAATACCAGAGAGTGTCAGAATAGATGTGCTCGCGACTGACTATCCAAAGACTCTTCTGACCACGGATCAATTAACTGCCGTGCAAAGGAGTCTTCTGGAGGCGACAGCCTATTTAGGACAAAGCTCAGAGCAGCCGAGGTTCCTAGGTGTCACTGCGCGCTCGGGGTGGCTAGCCATCACCAAAGTCTAGTAATAACAAGTCTTTCATCTTCATACAAAAATTTCCGACCGTTGATTGTGTGCGTGCATATATGAACATCACTGCTGAGCAAAACTCAACGCATACTTCGTGAATTCAGCGAGACAAAGCCAGATTCTGTCTTTACGGTAAAGTATGCAGAACAGAAAAGGAAAGATAATTGAATCAGCTGTCAAAATTGAAATCATCAAAACAAACGAGCAAATATGCACAAACACATCAACATTATCCCTATAGAAACTCATAAAATTTTCCGACTTATGGTTGTATTCCAGCGCGTATAAAAATGTTGCATTCTCTCTCTGATAGCCTGATATCGTCATTTGAAAAACTTGTGCATGCAGCTGTTCGCCTTTCACTCATTAACCATATGAAGATGAAAGACTTGTTAATTTCTAGACTTTGGCCATCACCTGCGCCGACTCGGCCACGGCCACGTGGCTGAGAGGTGTGATGGTAAACCTTAAGCGCTGGGAGGGAGCTAGTCTCGTCGCTGTGGACGAAGACAAGCTGCCGCGTAGCCATGTTGTGGTCAGATACTTTCCGGCTGCAACTGAAGACCCTACTGACAAAATGCTAAAGTGGATAGGGATCCAAAACCGGACGCTTAGGGTGAGTTGCACCAATTAATTTTAACCGTAACAAAAGCTGGATCGGTTGTCAAATCTCCGGTTAGACAAAACGAGATTTGCACTGTTTAACAATTGTTAACATGACGTAATATTTTAACGTTAACTTTAACCCAGCAAATTCAGCTGGTTAGTGTTATTGTTAACTGATGACAGTTGTCATAGACCCAGAAAGCCCAAGGAACATTGCTAAGAATTTAAGTGCTGAACATTTTGGATTTCTTATAGCGCTCGTATATTAGTCATGATCTGCATTCAAATTTCTATATAGGTCTTGTAGTTCTTAAAGCATCAGCTAGAGTGCTGATTCGACAACTGTTGCTTTATTTGGATTTAGGGAGTATTAATCTCATAAGAGGAACTTGCTTACTGAAATGTAAGCGTTATTAGAGTGCGTACAAGAGACTATAATTCCTGAAGCGTTATAGTCCTATATAATATTCCTATATCAATAGTGGGGAGAATAAGTATGAGAAAACAATACCCGGGAGGAGCAAAGGTTGCTATCGCCAATGAGTTTGATGGCGCGATTTTGCACCTTGTCGAGCCAAGCCAAGGTGGTTTTTGGGGCGCCCGCCCAAATATACGAGTTGTATTCAAGGCGGGGCCGAATGTAGGACTTGTATATTGTAGCCAGAGCAGTTGACTGGAGGAGGAACTTGCATCTCTTGAGGAATCCCAGGCATTGGAAAGCTTGTTTGGCGATTTGGAATATGTGATTATTCCATCGCAGATCTGATGATAAGGTTACGCCTAGGATGTTAAGAGATGGGTCAGCCATTGCATTCTTTTTGTCCACTGAGATGGAGGGACGGGTGGTGCAGGTTTTTGTAGAGATAAGACAGTACTTTGTTTTGGTTGCGTTAAATTCGACACGATTCTTGCGGCCCCAAGCAAGAATGGGTTCAATGTCCTCGTTAAGAGAATTGGACATGAGTTCACGGTCAACGAGACAAGGTCTGGCACGCGCTTGTCTTGTATTATCGAAGGTGTGGGAGTAACGCAGAGTATGACGGCATCGGTAAAACTGTGAGGATTGAGGGATTGAGGGGATTGAGAGTAGGTCATTAATAAATATGAGAAAGAGGGTAGGTGAGAGAATAGAGCCTTGGGGACGCCGGTCGAGATGGAATGAGGGTTGGATTCGACGATATCCAATACTACCTTGATTGAACTGTCAGAAAGAAAGCTCTCAATCCAGTTATTTAGACCTGAGTCGATACCAATAGCTTGGAGTTTAGACAACAGAGCGGGATGCCATACTCTGTCTAAAGCCTTGGAAATATCTAGAGCAACAAGACCAGACTCACCGAAGCGATGGATGTTTTGGTTGAGGGCCTCAGTCAGACACACAAGAAGGTCGCCAGTAGATCTTTTCGGTCTAAAGCCGTACTGCCTGTCGTGTAAAATTTGGTTGGATTCCAGATATTTCATCAGCCTTTTGTTGATTATTGTCTCCATGATTTTGAAGAGAACAGGAGTAATTGCTATTGCGCGGTAGTTTAAAGGGTCGCTGGCTTCACCTTTTTTGGGAATGGGCTGAACATGAGCTAAAGAGTTTGGATAAACTCCGGAGTTCCAAGAGTTTGGATGAACTCCGGAGAAGTAGGACAGGGCGAAAAGTTTGCGCAGAGGTTTAGCCAGAGGTGAGGCACATTTATTGAGTACCATAGGGGGGATATTGTCGGGGCCAGTGGATTTATTGACGTCGAGCACTTTGAGACATTTGTACACCTCGCGAGTCCTGAAGAAAATTCCGTCCATTGAATGGGTGTTGCGTTCGAGAACCGGGGAAGCGTATCAGTTTCAGATGAGGAGGAAATAGAGGCGAACAGAGATGCCAATAAGTCGTCCTTGGATTTGCTTTCTGCTGTCACCTTTCCTCCATAAATAAATGGAGGGGTTGTGGACGACGTAAAATTCTTCTTGATGGAAGTTACCAAGGACCAAGCCTACGCGTGTGTTGAGGATCCTGTGGTAAGGAATAGGTCAAGCAGATGAGCTCCGTGACCTTCAACATCCGGAACTCGTGTCGGACAATTCACGATTTGGTGCAAATTGTTTAAATCTGCAAAGATCTCGGTGTCTTTGCCAGAAACACTGGTGCCATTAGAGTAATTTAGCCAATTGACATTATGAACGTTGAAATCACCCGCAACAATGATTTCACACTCCGGATGGGAAAGTAAAAATCCGGAGATTCGTTCGGATATAGCATCGAAGGTTAACGTCGAGGCATCATTACTTATATTAGGACTTCTGTAGAGAAAACAGAAGAATATGACGTGGCTACGAAGAATTATTTTAGCCCATATGTAATTGAATTCAGAAGATGTACTATTGTACACCTTCTGGAGAGCCACGTCATTCGTAACATACATGGCGACACCCCTATGGTCGGAGAAATTGTGCACTAAGCTATACCCAGTCACCTGAAATCGATCGAAATCAGTATCGGTGACTTGAGTTTCGCTTAGTGCGAGAATGGCCGGGGCGTTGATGTGTAGGTGGCACATCACATGGGAGAAGTTCGCAAGGAGACCCTTAATATTGCAAAAAACAATAGAAAAATCTCTGTTTTTGTTTTGGCGAAGCAACCATCGGGGCTAACGGGAACAATCTTGTTGCAGTGTTATGCTTGCTAAAACAAGACGGTTCCCATCAGCTGGCCGACAAGTGCTGCAACGCCGGCGATGTCTAGCTTATATCGAGATTTATATAGAAAGTAAATCTCAAGTCGATTCTTATATAAGAATACCAAAAATAACTACTTTCAGTAAGAATTTTTTTTTCTCCATTAATACAGTGCTGCGTTAAAAATTAAGACCACCTACACTTTATCATGAAACTTTTACTTTCGATGCCTACAGCTTTCGAATGATATGTTGGGATAAATAAATGAAACACTCAAATTGTACCTAAATCTAGTGTCTATTTTCTGCAATAATTTCATTAAAATAAAACACGACGGTATTGCAATATAAATTATAAATGCACTGTAATTATCTGCAAAATGCACTGCCAAATGAATGCTGGACCGGTTAGAACAGGACAACTTCAGGAAGCAAAAAAATTGTGAAAAGACGTGTTGGAAGTTCTTTCCTCAAGTTAGTTAAAGAAAATCGAGCCCTGCTCTTTCGGCAGATCTCCATTACGCAAGCGTCTGCTGGTCACATTTGACGAATCCTTTGGGCAAAAGGATAGTTTGATCGGACCACAATATAAAAACTTCACATGCAGACCTGCCCGAGCAAGAGTTTTGTGGCGTAAAAGGTAACGCCCACAGGAATTGGAATCCGCAAGACTGGAACGAATTTTTTTCACAGATGAAAATGAAGCCAAGCCAAAGCCAAGTGAATGTGGTCTTAATTTTTTACGCAGCACTGTACTTACATATGTAGGCAATCAGTTTTCAACTAATAGTCCATTCAAAACGCGCGTTATGGTGTTCCAAAATAACACCGTTAAGAAAATCGAACCCTACACGTTTTTGGGGTCGCTGATCACGAAAATCGAGGTCCCGCGGTCCTAAAATTAGGGCGTCACCCCTAAAAATGCAAAAAACACCCCTTTTTTGGGGGTTTTCGCGATTATTTCAATAATAATGAAAACTAATGCGATGAAATGCATTTTTTTAATATTTATTTGCGAAGGTGGTTGATTTATACTAAATTAAGGCGAACTTAATGGTAATTGGTACTCCTAAAGGGTTGAAAGTACCCCTAAATTGGCGAAAAATGGCAAAAATTTAAAAAAAAATTCAAGTTTATGCTTCAAATTCGATTGTGGGCGTACTGTCAGGCAAAAATAAATTATTTTCAACTCTTAAGGGGTTAAAACTACCCCTACAATATAGTTCATACCAGGTGGGGGTGTTCCAAAATAACACCGTTAAGAAAATCGAACCCTACACGTTTTTGGGGTCGCTGATCACGAAAATCGAGGTCCCGCGGCCCTAAAACATGGGCGTCCCCTCTAAAAATGCAAAAACACCCCCTTTAAGGGAGTTTTCGCGATTATTTCAATAATAATGAAAACTAATGCGATGAAATGCACTTTTTTTAATATTTATTTGCGAAGGTGGTTGATTTGTACTAAATTAAGGCGAACTTTATGATAAGGGGTAGTCCTAAAGGGTTGAAACTACCCCTAAATTCGCGAAAAATGGCAAAAATTGTAAAAAAAAATTTTTTTCAAGTTTATGCTTCAAATTCGATTGTGGACGTACTGTCAGGCAAAAATAAATTATTTTACACCCTTAAGGGGTTAAAACTACCTCTACTATAATAAAAACAACTTTATATAAAAAAAATTTTTTTCTGCTTTTTGTTTCAAATTTGGTTCAAAAAGTATTGTCAGCAAAAAATTAATTTTTTCATCTCTTAAGGGGGTAAACTACCCCCACATTAAAATTGTAATTGGAACAAATTGAAATTTATTGTTTTGCATTAAAATTTTATATTTGATGAAATATTATTAAAACATTTGGAAATTTTTTAACCCTCTTAAAGGAGTTAAACTAATTAGTTTTCATTATTACTGAAATAATCGCGAAAACCCCCTAAAAAGGGGTGTTTTTTGAATTTGTAGGGGTGACGCCCTAGTTTTAGGACCGCGGGTATCGGTGACTTGAGTTTCGCTTAGTGCGAGAATGGCCGGGGCGTTGATGTGTAGGTGGCACATCACATGGGAGAAGTTCGCAAGGAGACCCTTAATATTGCAAAAAACAATAGAAAAATCTCTGTTTTTGTTTTGGCGAAGCAACCATCGGGGCTAACGGGAACAATCTTGTTGCAGTGTTATGCTTGCTAAAACAAGACGGTTCCCATCAGCTGGCCGACAAGTGCTGCAACGCCGGCGATGTCTAGCTTATATCGAGCTTTATATAGAAAGTAAATCTCAAGTCGATTCTTATATAAGAATACCAAAAATAACTACTTTCAGTAAGATTTTTTTTTCTCCATTAATACAGTGCTGCGTTAAAAATTAAGACCACCTACACTTTATCATGAAACTTTTACTTTCGATGCCTACAGCTTTCGAATGATATGTTGGGATAAATAAATGAAACACTCAAATTGTACCTAAATCTAGTGTCTATTTTCTGCAATAATTTCATTAAAATAAAACACGACGGTATTGCAATATAAATTATAAATGCACTGTAATTATCTGCAAAATGCACTGCCAAATGAATGCTGGACCGGTTAGAACAGGACAACTTCAGGAAGCAAAAAAATTGTGAAAAGACGTGTTGGAAGTTCTTTCCTCAAGTTAGCTAAAGAAAATCGAGCCCTGCTCTTTCGGCAGATCTCCATTACGCAAGCGTCTGCTGGTCACATTTGACGAATCCTTTGCGCAAAAGGATAGTTTGATCGGACCACAATATAAAAACTTCACATGCAGACCTGCCCGAGCAAGAGTTTTGTGGCGTAGAAGGTAACGCCCACAGGAATTGGAATCCGCAAGACTGGAACGAATTTTTTTCACAGATGAAAATGAAGCCAAGCAAAAGCCAAGTGAATGTGGTCTTAATTTTTTACGCAGCACTGTACTTACATATGTAGGCAATCAGTTTTCAACTAATAGTCCATTCAAAACGCGCGTTATGGTGTTCCAAAATAACACCGTTAAGAAAATCGAACCCTACACGTTTTTGGGGTCGCTGATCACGAAAATCGAGGTCCCGCGGTCCTAAAATTAGGGCGTCACCCCTAAAAATGCAAAAAACACCCCTTTTTTGGGGGTTTTCGCGATTATTTCAATAATAATGAAAACTAATGCGATGAAATGCATTTTTTTGATATTTATTTGCGAAGGTGGTTGATTTGTACTAAATTAAGGCGAACTTAATGGTAATTGGTACTCCTAAAGGGTTGAAAGTACCCCTAAATTGGCGAAAAATGGCAAAAATTTAAAAAAAAATTCAAGTTTATGCTTCAAATTCGATTGTGGGCGTACTGTCAGGCAAAAATAAATTATTTTCAACTCTTAAGGGGTTAAAACTACCCCTACAATATAGTTCATACCAGGTGGGGGTGTTCCAAAATAACACCGTTAAGAAAATCGAACCCTACACGTTTTTGGGGTCGCTGATCACGAAAATCGAGGTCCCGCGGCCCTAAAACATGGGCGTCCCCTCTAAAAATGCAAAAACACCCCCTTTTAGGGAGTTTTCGCGATTATTTCAATAATAATGAAAACTAATGCGATGAAATGCACTTTTTTTAGTATTTATTTGCGAAGGTGGTTGATTTGTACTAAATTAAGGCGAACTTTATGATAAGGGGTAGTCCTAAAGGGTTGAAACTACCCCTAAATTCGCGAAAAATGGCAAAAATTGTAAAAAAATTTTTTTTTCAAGTTTATGCTTCAAATTCGATTGTGGACGTACTGTCAGGCAAAAATAAATTATTTTACACCCTTAAGGGGTTAAAACTACCTCTACTATAATAAAAACAACTTTATATAAAAAAAAATTTTTTCTGCTTTTTGTTTCAAATTTGGTTCAAAAAGTATTGTCAGCAAAAAATTAATTTTTTCAACTCTTAAGGGGGTAAACTACCCCCACATTAAAATTGTAATTGGAACAAATTGAAATTTATTGTTTTGCATTAAAATTTTATATTTGATGAAATATTATTAAAACATTTGGAAATTTTTTAACCCTCTTAAAGGAGTTAAACTAATTAGTTTTCATTATTACTGAAATAATCGCGAAAACCCCCTAAAAAGGGGTGTTTTTTGAATTTTTAGGGGTGACGCCCTAGTTTTAGGACCGCGAGACCTCGATTTTCGTGATCAGCGACCCCAAAAACCTTTAGGGTTCGATTTTCTTAACGGTGTTATTTTGGAACACCCGCCCCTACTTTTCAATGAACTATATTGTAGGGGTAGTTTTAACCCCTTAAGGATTGAAAATAATTTATTTTTGCCTGACAGTACGCCCACAATCGAATTTGAAGCATAAACTTGAATTTTTTTTTAAATTTTTGCCATTTTTCGCCAATTTAGGGGTACTTTCAACCCTTTAGGAGTACCAATTACCATTAAGTTCGCCTTAATTTAGTATAAATCAACCACCTTCGCAAATAAATATTAAAAAAATGCATTTCATCGCATTAGTTTTCATTATTATTGAAATAATCGCGAAAACCCCCTAAAAAGGGACGTTTTTTGCATTTTTAGGGGTGACGCCCTAATTTTAGGACCGCGGGACCTTGATTTTCGTGATCAGCGACCCCAAGAACGTGTAGGGTTCGATTTTCTTAACGATGTTATTTTGGAACACCCCCACCTAGTATGAACTATATTGTAGGGGTAGTTTTAACCCCTTAAGAGTTGAAAATAATTTATTTTTGCCTGACAGTACGCCCACAATCGAATTTGAAGCATAAACTGGAATTTTTTTTTAAATTTTTGCCATTTTTCGCCAATTTAGGGGTACTTTCAACCCTTTAGGAGTACCAATTACCATTAAGTTCGCCTTAATTTAGTATAAATCAACCACCTTCGCAAATAAATATTAAAAAAAATGCATTTCATCGCATTAGTTTTCATTATTATTGAAATAATCGCGAAAACCCCCTAAAAAGGGGCGTTTTTTGCATTTTTAGGGGTGACGCCCTAATTTTAGGACCGCGGGACCTTGATTTTCGTGATCAGCGACCCCAAGAACGTTTAGTGTTCGATTTTCTTAACGGTGTTATTTTGGAACACCCCCCCACCCCCCGCGTTTTGAATGGACTATAACTTTCATATAGGATAATAGGGAGCACTTGGAACTTTTATTCCTATATAAAAACCTTTCTTAGATACTAAACTGTCGGTCATGCCGCAGGACGTAAGTTTTATCACACCGTGAAAAGTATAATAAATAATCCTCCATTACATTTACAGGATGGAAATTTTTCTACTTTTTAACAAAATGGTCATTCGTGATATAGAAAATGTTTCTGAATGTGATACGTGATATAAAATGGTGTTTCTAAAATGTAAATTGCCTAAAATAAAAATAAAACTCCATTTTGAATTTTAAAAATATTAGTGGAGTCAGATGAGCAAAACATAAGGAATTGTCTCCAGAGTAAAATTTTTTTTTTGGATCATGTTAGTTTCATCGAATACTATACGAAATGGACATTTTCTACCTCTAGCAACCGCCGCTACGTAAGTTATCGGCTATTATGTCAAAAATTTACCATTTTGGTCGTTCTCTCTAAATATAAATGCGTATAATTATCTTGGATAACGCTAGACATTTTTTTACATATAATTAGTCAAAAACGATTTCAATCCAGCAAGGTTTTTATTTTATTACTTTAACGTTTCGGGATTTTCATCCCCTCTTCAGAACTAGAATTTTACAAGATTTATATATAAAAATAATGATGTCGAATGGATTTACAAAAAACTCATACCTTATATAATAAAGATTGCATAAATTGTTATGCTTGTCAAAAATGTTCTATATTCTATACAATGCAGGCACTTACGGACATGGCAGCAACAGAATGAAATTAGGTTATGTATCTTGTCACGTTGGACGTGACAATAGTCATTGTAAGGTTCCAAGGGAGACATCTGTTTTTTAAAGGTGTAAGTTACATTTGTAGACATATGTGAGTATCATTGAATAAGTTTTTTTGTTTTTAGCACCAAAATTAGTTTATTGTAGGTTTTGTGTAATGTTTTTGTATCGTCTTTTTTATTGATAGGTTTTATTTGGCAATTAATATAAATCATCTCAGATAACAACCTTTTGTAATAATGTGTCTCTGTGTCTAACACTTTTATATTGTTCCAATCAAATTTGTGGCCTAATTTATGATGCTCATTAATAACATTGTGTTCTTTCTGGTTGATATTTTTCATGTGTTCGTTGATTCGAACGCCCAATTCTCTTTTTGATTCTCCTACGTATGATGCATCACAATTAAGGCAACTGATTCTATATACTTTATTCGTTTGTTTCAAGGGATGTACCTTGTCTTTACCTTTACTAATTATGTTTTTAAATTTATATTCTGGTTTAGGAATTACAACAATATTATATGGTTTTAAGCAAGTTTTTATATTATCGAAAAAATTATTCACATATGGAATGCATAATTTCAAGGTTGATTGGTAATCAGGTTTAACGCCATTCTTATTTTTATTTGTATTTATATTTTGGTTGGTTGTTAACCCATAATGCATACTCATCATTCTTTTCTTGATGTAAAAATTTACAAACCTCTCAGGATAGTC